>LPNX010679524.1:0-30857 GCA_001517045.1 Pseudotsuga menziesii
CTTTCGTAGCGAGGACGATCCCACCTGGAAATTAATATTAGAGGCCCTGTTTTAGGGTTTGGAAAAATGGCAAATAGGGATAGAAAGCATGTTTGTTAATATTGTAGTCCATGTTTTAGATTTTGGAAAAATAGCAAGTAGGGTACGAGAGACTTTTTTTTTAGTATTACAGTCTCTTTTAGGGTTTCGAGAAATAAGGAGAGTCACGAAGGCTGTTTATTGATATTACCGTCATTGTTTTAGGGTTAGAATAAGCCCTATAAGAGAAATAAGTGTTGATCACTATGTGTCTAGAGGATGTGCTAGATGCATGAGTGCTTGTACCAAAGGATGAGCACTCAAAAGGATACATGGAGCGGGTTTAGTTGGTGGATTATAATATCCACCACTCTTTTTCCTGTCCTGAATTAACACCATAGAAGTATTCAGAATGGTGAAGGGAAGAGCCCTAGATGTTTAATGAATAGTATAATGAATATGCTTCATGTGTCTTGTTTGGAAACTCGCGCGCAGTCCATAAGTATGTCTAGTTATTGCTGTATAGGACCCATTTTGGGTTTTGAAAAATAACAGTTAGGGTGCAGCAAGAAAGATTGTTTTAGTATAGTGGATTACGTTAATATAAAATCTTTGTAGCTAGCTTGAATTATGGATTTCTTGGTTTTTTGAATTAATAGGATTTACATTCAAGCATGGGTTGCATGCTGTATGAATGTCTTTGTAAAGGTTTTGGAAATTACAGTCAAGGTTTAGTAGGATTCCAAGTTCAAGTACTTTATTGGTTGCATGTTGTATAAATGTGTTTGTAAATGTTTATTGATATTATAGTCATTGTTTTAGGGTTTGGAAAAGTAACACTTAGGGCAGCAAGAAAGAAAGATTGTTTAGTATAGTTCATTCTGGGAAGATAAAATCTTTGTGGCTTGCCTGAACTACTGATTGCTTGGTTTTTTGAATTAGTTTGATTGGCATTCAACCATGGGTTGCATGCTGTATGAATGTATTTGTAAATGTTTATTGATATTACAGTCATTGTTTAAGGGTTTGGAAAAATAACAGTTAGAGCAGCAAGAATGAAGGATTGTTTAGTATAGTCTATTTAGCAAACATAAAATCTGTATGGCCTGCTATTAGTTTGATTCACATTCAAGCATGGGTTGCATGCTGTATGAATGTATTTGTAAAGGTTTTGGAAATTAGTTTTTAGAATGACATTTTGTGGTGAATGTAGTAATTTGAATATTTTGTTGTTTATTATTATTATTTGGATTATTTGTACTTTTAATTATTAAGATTATTTGTAGTTTCAATATTATGTTTTAATTTTCATTTTCAATATTATGGCAATTTGAATGTTCTTTTATTTCCAGTGTTATTGTGCCTCTTTATTTACAGTTTGAGTATATATTATACTATGTTGGATGTATAGAAGTTCAAAGAAATATGAATTTCATTTTTTTTAAGTTTGAGTATTATTTAGTATTTTTTTTAAGTTTGAATATTGTTTAGTATTATTTTTTCACCTAAATAGTCTATTCTTTGTGTCATGCTTGAACTATGGATTGCCAGGTTTTTTGAATTAGTGGGATTTACATTCAAGCATGGGTTGCATGTTGTATGAATGTATTTGTAAAGATTTTGGAAATTAGTTTTTAGAATGACATTTTGTGATTAGTGTGGTAATTTCAATATTATGTTTTTTTATTATTATTTGGATTATTTGTAGTTTTAATTATTAAGATTATTGGTAATTAGTTTCAATATTGTGTTTTGATTTGCATTTTCAATATTGTGGTAATTTAAATGTTCTGCTTTTTTTGTCAATGTTATTGGGCCTCTTTATTTGCAGTTTGAGTATATATGATATTAAATTGGATGTCTAAAAGTTCAAAGAAAATATGAATTTCACATTTTTTTAATTTGAGTGTTATTGTAAGATATTCATTCTGCTGATTTTATTTCATTTCAAACTTTGAAGGAAGATGTGGAAAATGAAGCTATCAAGTCAGAGCTAGAGAGAATGAGATTTGAATCTCAAAATCTCAGAGAAATTTTTTTTGAGAAAGACCAAACTATTTTATCGAATTATTTAGGCAGCTGGAAGTTGTAGTTCTATTTCATCTTTTGAATTCTAGTATGATGAGCCATATTAAAAGATACAGGAAATATGAATCCAAGGAAGGCATGAAGTCGAAGATTGAGTGGTTAAAGCAGCTAGCAAATATGATTAGCAAACTCATATATCAGAACTTTAATAAACTAAGAAAATTGACCACCAACATTGAACTTTAGACCTGAGTATATGATGAAATAGTTTGATATGATAGGGGGAGTTAGGTACATGATTACCTTTTATGAATTTACTAGATATAGACATGATTAACGAGAATGATTTGATGAACAAAATATTTGTATATGATAAGGGGAGTTAGGTACATGATTACCTTTTATGAATTTAGTAGATATGGATATGATTAACCAGAATGATCTGACGAGCAAAATATTTGTATGAACTTTTGATGACTTGAATATCTGAGCTGATATCCTTGATGATGAGTTTATTGTGGATGTGAGGTTGGTAATATGGACATGGTATTGACATGACTATGGACAAATTAATAACTTATCTTTGAGAAATATAAACAGTAAACTCATAGATGACGAGGCAGTGAACATATTTTGGCAAAAATTTGCATGACAACTTCTGTCAAGAAGTGATATATGGATCATGGTTACAATGGCATATAAAGCAAGAAGATATAACCAACGTTAAACTCGTATTTTTTCCAGCAAGGTTAAACTATTGAGCTGAGTAATGAGTATAACCAAGTCACGCCCTTCTACAGGAATGCACAGGTCACCCAAATCAGTGCATCTACAAGAAACCACTAAATTTCTGAATCTGGAATGGATTTGAAAGTAAATGTTCATGACCACCTGAAGGATCGGAATGCTCAGGGCCACTATGAGTGCGTGTCCACCACTTTTTTATCCACACAATTTTCCATTCAACACTGAACTCTTCTTAACTGTTGTGTTCCAATCATTATGTACCATAAGACATGTGACACTACTCCTATAGTAATGCAGAGATGCTTCTTCCCAAATGGTTCATTGGAAAGGTAAATAGGTAATACTTGTAGATTTGAAGATGCAGGGACAAACAAGTCACGATGTGGAGAGAGAAGTGATACCAACACTCTTAAAAGTTTTGTAGATTTGAAGATGCAGGGACAAACAAGGCAAGATGTGGAGAGAGAAGTGATACCAACACTCTTAAAAGTTTTGGGACTGTTCCGACCATCTGAATTTAAATCCTCCTTGAATTTAAATGTTACGCATCTTTTCCACTGGAGCTGTATGCCATCATCTTGGTGTACTAACTATTTACAAATACGTTTTGGTAGTGACGATTTGGTGATACGAAAGAATTTTGCCGTAAAGAATTTATGCTTTCCACTTCGTCGTAAAGAAACCAGACTATATTTGGTCAAAAAGTTCAAGAATGGCAAGTTGATATCCTTTGAAAGAGAGAAATATTGGACTCCCTCGTTCAAGCGTTAATCCCTAACAAACCATACTGAATTTGGTCAAAAACTTCAAGAATTACAAGGGGATATCCTCTGAAGGAGAGAAATATAGCAACCCACAAACTCTTGAAGTTCCTTGGATTCACAGATATCATCACTTTTTAGGATCATCTCTACCGTAAGATTCTGTTAACTCTTTTTTGGATTATAAAAGCAGTTAACAATGGCAAAACTCTGAAATTTTTCTTTGAACCCAACTTATAGGCACTGGAGCTTTCTGCTATCCTCATTTAGTTTTGGGCTTCCATGATCAATTTTCGAACAATCATTCAATACATCATTTCCTTTTCCATTAGGGTGATTCGGGTTCGGCTGCACTTCCTTAATTTCGGTTTCCATATCTGAATTTACAGCAGTTGGAACTTGTTCGTTGGATTTGTTGAACGATTCAGAGAAAAATTTATGGTCGTCCAACAGAATTTCTTGATTACCTTCTCCATGAGCTTAATGGATTTCCCATTTAATTCTAGTTTGGTTTGGTCATACCTTCCTCTATTGACACTGAAAGATGAGGCGCATGTTTTATATGAATATGATATTGCCAGTTGTATATCTGTTTCATTTTTCACTGCATTCACAGACATGATAAGAGCTTTCGATTCCTTATTAGTGTTTGTCCAAGGAATGAATTGAAATGGACGTCCCTATGATTTCTTCAGATCCACATGCTTGTTAAATGTAAAATATTTAAGGTTCAATATCCATATCTCATATATCAGTTTCAATTCTTTAACCAACTGATAGCCCTTTTCTTTTTAATAATAAGACGGTAACGACCTAAAGGACTAATAAGATAAAGAATTTGGTTTTTTTGGGTAACAAACCAGAGTGGATTTGGTCAAAAACTTCAAAAATGACAAGGTCATATCCTCAAAAACTTCAAAAATGACAAGGTCATATCCTCAAAAACTTCAAGAATGACAGGGTCATATCCTCTCTCAATGAGAGAAATATTTGAATGAGAAAAATATTCTCTTGAAGAAAAACCTTGGGTTTGGTGGATACAAATGATGTTTTTAGGTTGAGTAACCATTGTTATTAATTTTATGGTTAGTATTGTTAAATTTAGGGATCTTGATATTTGATCCAATTCAACTCAATCCAATTTTAAGATGTAAAAATTCATAATATTAACCTACATAACATACATAAAGAGTACGATGAAGTTATTATAACAATTTTATGTTTGATTCTTTTAAATTTAAGTGAGTTGGATAAAGACACTTATATAAGTTTTTGATTAAATTAACTCTGAAAGTTGACCAAATTCAATTTATTTAAAAACAAACAAACAAACTTATAAAATATTAATTTCAAAGAATAACTAATAATAATATTAAAGCTATAAATAATAAATCCATTAAAACTATTAATTTTTAACAATATAATTTTCAAAACAAATAATAACTACCATAATATTAAAACTATATACTAAAACATGATAATAACTGCTTTAACATTGAAATTATTTGCTAAAACATGAAAGAGAAATCAACTTATAGCATTTTCTTGCTTTAGGATTGACTTAGAAGATCCAAAATTTTAAATTCATATTAATTAAAGTAAAATAATAAAACAAGTATTGAAAAGTTTAATTAGGCTATCCAAATTTAGGTTAAGGTCAACATTTTTTAGTCTTATGATAAAAGATTACTACAAATTTTGTTGAACTGAAATAATGACATAATGTTGAAAACTGTAAATAATAGTAAAAGCATTCAAATTATCTATAGACTTATAATAGTGATATTCAAATTATCAAAAAAAGAAAAGCTCAAGTGAATTGAAAATTTGATTCAAATTTCAAAAAGAAAATTACAAGCTTTCTTAATTCTAACAAAAAAAAATAATAACTTAATATTGAAAAACTATATGTAATAAAATTATTAATTGATAACATAATAGTGGTAGTAATATTTAAAAAAAATACATTACATTGAAACTAAAAATGATTAAAAATAATGTAAATACCAATACTGGAAAACAAAACTTCCTAAGATTTACTTCCATGAAAAGCACCTTCAAACCAAAACACATGCCCTCTCTAGAGGGTTGTTGAAATCAAATATAATATGGATGCTAGAAGGGGTTTTTTCACCCAAGGATAGGTTGTGGGGCCTTAATCATGGTTGAAGAAGGAATATTCTTTATATCCTTGAATAGGTCCTTGAAATATTGTTTAATATTCTTTATCTCAAGAATTTTTAAGGAATCATCAAACCAACACTTAGATTCCTTTCTAGGGGTTATTCTTGGGCCTCTTAGTAGGATACAAACACCATGATAAAGTTTCATAGATTGGGATAGGTGCTTGAGGACTAAACATGCACAAAAGAGTGAACATGAAATTTCATCCCATAATGAACCTTCTTAGGTTCAAGTGCATGAACAAGACCTATAAACTATAACACTAGCCCTCACTAGGGCTATTTCTAATAGAAGTTTGATATGGGTATCATTAAGATCTTTTTCATACTATTGGTTGGTCTCGGGACTTTAACCATGGTCATTGAAAGGAAACCATAGATACGTTCTCTTGACCATGTTTATGGGAGGAAATAAATAACCTTGATACCTAAACATAGATTCCTAGGCTCAAGTGGCATTAAAATGTCCTTGAACCACCATAGTAGGATATCCGTATCCTATTGAAGGGATAAGACCATAATAAATATATATATTTAGCACCAAGAATGGTTCTAATGTTTTAAACAACATCAAGAGAGTAGAACAATTGTCCTTGGCCTTGAAAAATATTTTGACAATCAAGGACCATGAATCACAACATGGAATCACGCCTCCTTAAGGGGTTTTTGACATTTGATTTGGGTATGGATACCGTTCGAAAGTTTTATAGACTGTGTATAGACTATAGATAGGTTGCAAGACCTTGGTCATCATAAACTAATGAAAATAAGTTCCTTGGTATATTTTTTGAATCTTTGTGAGCTTAAGAGCCTTGAATAAGTCTTTGAAACTGTTAGAGCATAATACATCCTTAGTACCATAGTCTTAGACCTTCGATTCTTTCATTCTCTTCCATGCAGTGATTCATATTGTTAGACTTAGGGAAATTGATCATTTTCCATAGTTGATGCCCTCCTAGTTGATCATTATAGTTGATGTGCTCCTAGTTGATCATTCTACACAGTTGATGTGCTCTAGGTTGTGCTCTAGGTTGATCATTCTGACACCCATGAACCCACATTGATTGCACTCAACCAAGAACATGCTCCCCTTTCTCTTTTTAAGGGATTTTGACTCCTATGAGGGGCTAGTGCATGAACTAGGTGGTTCTTTGCCTTCCTTGGGCATTTATTGCCTCCTTGGTCCACTGCCACTCACCCATGTCCTCACCCATGGCTGTCATACCTCCACACACGTTCCATCACCCACGTTCACACTAGGACGTTCACACTAGGATTAGTGACCAGTTGGGATGAGATGAAGGCTTATTATTCCACCTATGGGGGGTTTGAGGGGCAAATCTTGAGCTTCCACTTGTATGATTTCACATGGCCTCCAAGGCCTCTATATTTTTCCCTATTGTACTATATACATGTTCTAAACAGAGTTACATGTTATACAATGACAATAATATGCATTATCTAGTTCATGTGTGAATGCAATTTCAGTATTTTTTGCTAATTTGTTCATGTTTTGCAAACTATAGCGAATTGTGAGTGTTTCTTTGGCTTCTAGATTTAGTTGTGTATCAATTCTCACTTGCTATGAGAGCTGATTGAAGGTGCAAATCGATTCAAGAGTGTTTTATTTGTTGCAAGAGGGATTCTCTGTGTTTTATTTGTTGCAAGAGGGATTCTCTAGATAGATTCAAGGGGCCACCAGATCTAAAATGAGCTCATCTCTTTGAGTCTTACTCATTTTGAGACAATCCAAAATTTCTTCACCAAATTCAAGTCATTGGTGCTTCAACTCAAGCAATGTGGTATAGAGAAGAAACTCAAGCAATGTGGTATAGAGAAGAAGGAGGAGCAGCTCAGACTGTCCATACTTTAGAATCCATACTTTCTTTAAATCTCTATTCTAACTATATATCCTTATCGAATCTACGAATGAGACATGTCCAAAATTGCACCATAAAAAAATATATCACTTTTAAAATCACGTACAATATATGAACTGATCTCTTATAGTGAAAAAAATCCTCTTACAAAGTACATATTCTTGGAAACGTTTACATAACAAACAAGTAATTTCTTACAAACAGTGCATATTCTTGAAAACGTCCACATAACAGGTAATTTCTTACAAACAGTAGATATTCCCAACACACTCAAAGCTCAATTTTAGACTCAAAAAACTGGAGATAACGGGTCAATTCCTTATAAACCATATCTTGGAACACCCAACGTTGGTTGTGTGGGTGGAATTACAGACAATGTTTATGAATGACGTAAAAGGAATGGGCGCTTTTAGCATAGCAGCAAAGCCTATAAGAAGGTCACTATGAAGAATATTAGAGGTGCAGAGCTGTAAAAATGGTTTAGAGAGTTTAGTTGGTCATTCTGTTAAGGCCGTTTCTTTCTGGATATTTATACATGGCCACACTGCAGATGATCCTGTTTGAATTCTGATTTTTTTAACTTTGACGTGCAACAGTTTGGCCTGCATTTGTGTTCTTTGCCGTTGCTTGAGGCTATCATATTTTGAACTGTGCAAAGATGGACTCGGGAGATTCACACTTGTTGAACAGAGCCTCCTCGTTTGTGTTTGCGGTGATGGTGATTTTGGCAGTGGCGTATGTCTCTGAGGCAACATTCAATCACAATAAATGGGAGCTCAGTTACCAAGACTGGTCTCCTGATTGTATGCAAGCAACGATCATTGCCATTAATGGGCAGTATTCGGGTCCAACGATCAGAGCTCGGGAAGGAGACACCATTGTTGTTGAATTAGACAACCAGATGCCCACTGAAAATGTTGTCATTCACTGGCATGGAATTCGTCAGGTACGATTTTGTTTCTACCAGAGGAATTCCATAACTAATTCTAATGGTGGTCAATTGATTGTGTCTTTAGCCCTATATGCTCTTATGCTTATCTTGTTTTATTTTCTATAGTTACAACTTCATATGGTTATACTTCATTGGCATTTTGTAAGACGATCATGACCTAATGTTAAATATCTCAATATCCAAGGACATACTTCTATCATGATTGGCATACATGTTATTTTTTAATAACATTTTATTATTTTTTATAAAGGACATATGTTAACTTTAGGATTAGCACTAAAAAGATTATATATCTCTCCAGTTACATATCTCTCTTACTAAGTTGTAAAATGCAACTCTTTAATGCAAATGTAAATATCAATACTGAAAAACAAAACTTTAGAAATTACCATATTAACAAGAAAATTTAATTCCAAAAATTAATTTACAAAACCTTTACTATATTATATTCCTAAAACCTGCAATCCACATGCAGTTATATATATATATATATATATATATATATATATATATATATTCTTAATATTAAAGCTAAAAATCCTTATAAATAATGTAAATAATAACAATAAAAAAAATAAAAAATTGAATTACCACATTAACCCAAAAAAATTAAAAATTTAATTCCAGAAATTAAAAATTTAATTCCAGAAAGTAATTTACAAGACCTTTACTATATTATATTCATAAAACCTGCAACCCAGGCATGAATATAAATCCTATTAATCAGAGACACCAAGGCAACCCATAGTTCAACCATGCCACAAAGATCTTATGTTCATAGAAGGGAATATGCTATTTATATGAAAAGAAAAAAATAAATGAAAACAGTATCCATTGCCCTACATGTTATTTTGCCAAACCCTACAACAGGGACTGTAATACTAATTACATGTTATTTTGCCTAACCCTAAAATAGGAACTGTAATATTAATTTCCAGGAGGGATTGTACATGTTATTTTTCCAAACCCGCCAAACCCTACAATAGGGACTCTAAGACTAATTAGATGACGTTTCTTTGTCAAACCCTAAAACAGGGACTGTAATATTAATTTCCAGGTGGGATCGTCCTCAGTACAAAGGCCATAAGCCCTCTTGGAAGCCTCACGAAGCTCTCCAATGGTATAACCACTGCCACAATTTCTACATATCTGTATCAGATCTTTCATTGTCAGGGAAACGGCAACCCTCATAACATCCAAGAAAGTAGATGCATCCTTTACCAATATATTGGTTAACGCCAAATTAAACTCGTTCTTCTTCTGATCACCATCGTGATCCACACATTCGCTGGCGTTGTATTCACAGTATTGGATGACCATATCTAATGCATGGCTGCAAACGTTGAGGGACAGGAATCTTTGCAGTGTAACCAGGATACTTGAATTGCTCCATCAGCGTCATTATCTTGTTTATGATCTCCGAATGGCATGCCACCGCTCCCCCCACCCCAAACACTCTGCCATCGGTGGTCTGCAATCTGATCACCATCTTCTTTTTCAAACCACTCAATATTGTTGAGGAGGATGAAGATGACTTTCAACACAAAAAAACAAAATTATAAGTCCAGCATCAATGTTTTAACAAGATAGTTTAGAAAACCCTAGTGGTTCAAAATTAATGCTAAAAATAATCCAATATAGCATACCTTTGTCAACGGACAATGCTTAGCTGTTTTCTTTGTCGGCATTGGACAGATATACTGAGATATACACTTCATGGGTTGAAACGGATTTCCAAAGGGGCCATCACTGGATAATTTCTCTTCGTTTGAGCTGTTGCTTCTATCTGGATGGGCTCTCTTCAAGAAGCCCTTCCCTTTCCCTTTGAACTTATCCATTGAAATGCCTTGTGAGGAACTTCAAACTAATATCGAAATATATGTAGAGCCTCTTTTTCAAACGCTCCCGCATTAGAGCATTTTTTTCAAACACTCCCGCCCAGTAGATATCTCTGAGTGGCCTCGCATGCATGTCTCAGGGAAGGGCAGTTTGGTTTATTATAATTGGGGCACTCTGTAATAACTCACCTTGAAAGTCTTGCATGTCTAAGTGAACGGCAGTTTAATTTATTATTATTGGGGCATTTTATAATAATTCGCCTTGAAAGCCTAGCATGTCTCAGCTAAGGGCAAGTTGCTCCAGAGTAACTCTGGTTCAAAGCTTTGTAAGTTTAGGAAAAGGGCAAGGGTAGTTGTTGTTTTTTTAATCTCACATTCTTGTAGGTATCTTTTATGAATTGTTGGTTATCTATTTATCAACTATGAGTTATTCCTTCATTGTTATGAGTTATCCATTTATTAGTTAGCTACTAGTTATTCTTTATATTCATTTTTTTTAATTATTTATTTTGAATTTTCAACAACTTCTATAGAATCAATCTATACAGTACACTTGTTAGTAGATGAAAAATCATAAGCCTCAGCCCACCCCATATCTCAAATAAAAACTTCCATGGAAGTAAATAAAAACATTTAAATCTATATTATTATATTTTTATTAAAAAACTAATAAATTTATATAATTTTTTGTATTAAAAAACCTTAATAATGCTAAGACATATAAATGTTATACTAAATTTAATAAAGCTTTCATTTAAGTTTTTATATTAATTTATAAAGTTATCTTAATATTTTATTAAAAATTTTAATAAATGTAATAATGCATTATTAAATAAAAATATGTCTCACATTTTAGTAATTTTGGTTTACATTTTTTTGAACTAATGAGAATATTTTCTATATGATGCAATAAATATATATCTCACATTTTAGTCATTCATATTTACATTTTTTTTTAATGAATAAGAATATTCTCTATATGATGTATAGTTTTGATATTAAATTTATTCAATTAAACACATTGAACTCTTAGTTGAAGCAGAATTCAACTTGTGATGTATATTTGAGAAATTATGAAAAAACTTATGAAAAATGTAACTATATTTTACTAATATAATTATGATTTTTCTATGGAGAAAAAAAAGTTTATATTCAAGTTTAAAAATACCTTCACATTATTCAATATATTAAATGGTATTGAAAGGATGGAAGAGGTTTTTAAAATACACTAGTTGTTGGTGTAGTGGAGCACGGGTGGGTAAGAGGTAGTAAAGAAGAGATTCTTTGCAAGTTATTTGTTGGAAGTGAAGCATCTCATAAAGGGTTGGGGTGATACATCTATTATCTTTGATCTTATTGAATTTTTCAATGAGCTATGAAATTCTTTCAAAAGGTAATTGAAAAAAAGAAATGAAAATGATGGCATGTTCATAAAAGGGAGTTCCAAAGATGAAATGGTCTTGTGAATCTTAAAGAATATGTTTGTTGGCTTTTATTTAAAATTAAGTAGAAAATAGTAAACAAAATTTTCTAAAGTAGATGCCCAATAGATATATGTCAAAAATAAGGACCAGCAAACTATGGAGAGAAATAATAAGGGTATAAAACATGTTAAGGAAATGGTACTTACAATATTTGTTGAATTATCATGTTATATTATTTAGATATATTTTTTGAGAGGAGAAACCAACACTCATTCCAAAATTCCCTAATTTGGTTTTGTAAGGTCTCATTTGACAAGGATCTTCATTCAACTTGGTATAGGACGAGCATAAGAAGTTACTTTTGGAAAATGTTTCAATGGCAACATGTGCTAATTGAAAATTTTAGGGATGCTCATGTGCTCTAGAAATGATCATACTTTCCTATTTAAATCGCTTCAACCCTCTCTAGGGTATCATTGACATCAAATTTTTTTATGGATGTCATTGCAAGGTTTCTCACACCAAGGATGGGTTGTAGAGCCTTATCCATGCTCGAGGAATGAAAACAAATCCCTTGGGATATTGTTGAATATTCTTAGGTTGAATAATCTCGAATTTGTTCTTAAACCAACACATGATTCCTCTATAGGGGTTCTTTGTAGACCTTAGAGTGGGATACATGTACCACAAGACTAGGTTTTGTTCACTCGAAATGAGTGCTAGCACATAAAAATGGTAGAGCTCAACTTTCTTGAGCTCAAACACCATGAAAAATGCCAAATAAACATGACATTACCCATCGAGTGTTTAATAATCGAGTTGAATATGGGTGTTATTTTTAGGTCTTGATCATCATGGGTGGGCCTTGGGTACTTAACTATAGTTGAGAGAGGAAAACAAGAACCTTCGGGCTAAGAATTTCTTCTCAAGATGAAGCACCATGGATGGGTCGTTGAACCAACAAATATTCCCTCTCTGGGTGATCATTCACCCCAAGTGGGATATAGTTTCCATTATTAATTTAGTTGTAAGCCAAGAATAGGTATCAAGGTCTAACTAAGCTAAAGGGAGGATAAAAAGAACCTTGTTCACCAAATTAAAACACTTTGACTCAAGCACCAATAATAATATTTACAACCCATCAATCTTCTCAGTCTATATAATGCCATGGATAGATCATCAAACCACGACATGATACCCCTATGGGTATCACTTTTATACTAAAGGGATATGGGATGCGTGATTAAACCACAACATAGGCCTTAAACATGAATGTGTCTTGGGCCCACACCAATACTTTTTCTTGTTTCCACCATTACGATTCATTAGAATCCAAGTGTGATAGAGGCATTGTGAGTAGGATTTGTGAAATTGAATTAGGTCTTAAGATCTAAACATGCTTGGGGGGAGAGGAAGGGGATTAAACTGTAAATGGAAAACACAGGCCACGGAAATTTTTCTATCTCATTCCCACACCAGCAATGTTTCTTATGTCCATGGTTTTGGTTCTTTGGTATCCAAGTAAGATACAATTTCCATGAGTAGGTTTTGTGGAGTGGAAAAGGGTCTCAAAACCTAAACATGGTCAAGGAGAAAACAAGGGGATTAAGGATTAAATGAAACTTCGAGTTCAAGAGTCATTGTTATGGGAGTAAGACATTTGGGATAAAGTCCCTAAACATAGCTTCCTAGGATTCACTTACATGAGAAAAACCTACAAACCACAACAAATGCCCTCTCTAGAGGGTTGTTGAAATTAGATTATAATATGGATGCTAGAAGGGGGTTTTTCACACCAAGGATAGGTTGTGGGGCCTTAATCATGGTTGAAGAAGGAATGTTCTTCAGATCAATATCCTTGAATGGGTCCTTGGGTTATTGTTTAATATTATTTTTCTCAATATTTTTGAAGGAGTCATCAAACCAACACGTGATTCCTTTCTAGGGGTTATTCTTGGGCCTCTTAGTGGGATACAAACACCATGAGAAAGTTTCGTAGATTGGAATATGTCCTTGAGAACTAAACATGCACAAAAGAGCTAGCATGAAATTTCATCCCCAAATGAACCTTCTTAGGCTCAAGTGCATGAACAACACCTAGAAACTACAACACCTCACTAGGGGTATTTCTAATATAAGTGTGTTGTGGGTATCATTAAGATCTTTTTCATAGTATTGATGGGTCTCGGGACCTTAACCATGGTAATGGAAAGGAAACAACAAACAATTCTCTTGATCGTATTTACAGGAGGAAATAAATAACCTTAATACCTAAACATAGATTCTTAGGCTCAAGTGCCATTAAAATGTCCTTGACCCACTATACGAGACCATGTAGGATATCCTTATCCTACTGAAGGGATAATACCACAATAAATATATATCTTTAGCACCAAGAATGGTTCTAAAGTTTTAAACAACATCAAGAGAGTAAAAGAACTCTCGTAGGCCTTGAAAAAAAAATTTACAATCAAAGACCATGAAACACAACATGGAATCACGCCTCCTTAAGTGGTTTTTGGCATTTGAGTTGGATATGGATACCATTCAAAGGTTTTATAGACTATGTATGGACTATAGATAGGTTGCAATACCTTGACCATCATAAACTAGTGAAAATAATTTCCTTGGCATATTTTTTTAATATTTGTGAGCTCAAGAGACTTGAATAAGTCTTTGAAACAACATAAGAGAACTTTGTATGAGGTATTTGGTCCTCAAGATCGATATAGGTCCCATGAGTAGGTATTGTGCACTATAAATTGGTAATGAGACATCAATATGGTTAAGTGGGAAACAATAGCCTTGTGCCCTAACAAAACCCTTTTTATCTTAAGCGCCATGAATAACACATAGTAATCATGGCACAAGCACTCTTTAGGGATTCTTTCTCATCTGAGTTGAATATGGGTGCCACTAGAAGGCGTAAGGAATCATGGATTGGTTTAAATTCCTTAAACATATTTGGGGAAGGTAATAAGAACACCATACACTAAACCTTATCAAGCTCAAGTTCCATGGAAAAGTCCTAAAACCACCACATATGACCTCTGTATCGTCTCAATCACCTCAAAATGGGATATGGGAGCCATCTGTAGATTAGTTGTGAACAAATAAGTGGTATCAAGGTTTAATGGAGGTCGGGGGAGGACAATAAATTTCCCTTGTTTCCTAAATAAATATTCTCAAGCTCAATTTCCATGAAAAATTCTTACAACCAACAAAACAAGCATTATTTTAGAGATATTTTAAGAATGAGTTGTTTACCAAGGGACATTATGATGGTTTTAGCAATACTAATGTATCATGAAGTATGACAATGGTCATGAAAGGATACTAAGGGAATTCATAATTTAACAAAGTGTATTGGACTCAAGCATCATGAAAATTGCATTGAAACACTACATATGACCATTCTATGTGATCTTTGACCTCTAAGTAGGATATGGCCTTCAATTATTATTTTTGGGCAACAATGATGGGTCTAGTGCCCTAAACTCAGGTAAAAAAGGATAGCAGGGTCCTTACATAAGAAAATGGATCTTCTAATCCTCCATATGGTTTGTTTCACCTCCAAGTAACATCCCAAGCACCATTAGAGGATATTATGAAAATGAGATGGGTATAGGGGTGTTTATTATGGATAGGACGAAAAAAACAAGACACGTGTCCTTAAAACTATGTTTTAGTGTTAAATGTTTTCTTTTAAAAATGTCAAGGAGAGAAAGTTTTACATTGTTACTATTTTATGTAAAAATAATTCACACACTTTAATAAATGATGCACACATACTTTGATAATGTGTGTGCTTTTAAAAGACAAAACACATGCATAATAATGTGCTTGCATAACCAAATGTGCACACACTTTTATAACTATAATGTGTAGGTGATTTTATAATGTGCATATGTTGCTATTAATTTAACAAAATGCGTAGGATTATCTATTTTCCCTTAAGTTTTGGATGGTTTGGTTTCCTTTATTTTAGCTTCAAAGTAATGAACCATGTGGTGTGGGTTGCATAAAAAAAACACATTCATTTTTCTAGCTCCTTTTTATTATATCTATTTTTAAAATATGGTCCATATTGGTTTAATCATGGTTTTAGTATCCCTCTAGTAGGTCAAGATCCTCTACAAAGGTCTCATATGGGGGTTTGAGGATATGTTCATGGATCTATAAACTCAATATTTATGGTTTGTAGGCATTATTCATTCACTTGTGATTGAGAAGATTAATTTAAGGAATGATGCTCCTGTCATTATGCCCAAACCTTGTTTATAGCTTGAGACCCATTCCTAGTTCACAATTAACATAGTCATGCAGCCCATATTCCACTTGGAGGTGAAGGATACCCTATAAAGGTCATATGTCATGGTTTTAGGAATCTTACATGGTGCTACAACCTTAGAAGAAATGTTTAGTGTTGAAGGTTGTCGTTCCCCTCCCTCAACAATGGTTAAGGACTTGAGACCAATCCATTATGCCCAATACCTTGCTATTACCCATAGTCAACTTATATGCCAAAGACTCCTTAGGGAGGAATTATCTCATAAATTCAAGGTTTCATTCATTGTGCTTGATTTCAAGAAGGTTTGAGTAGGTATTAAGGCCCTTATTCCCATCCCCCACCCCCCTTCCATTATTATGTATAAGCCTTGACACCCATTTCCAGTGCAAAAAAACTAATAATGGCACATGTATCCTAAATAGAGTCCTACGAAGAACCACTACAAAGGGCCCTTGTGTTGGTTCAAGGGTTGGTCAAATATATTAAGCTTAAGAAGGTGAAAAAATCCCAAGGCTCTATTTTTTTATTTCTTGACAATGAAAATGGCCCAAAAGCACATATTTTATGGAAAAAAACTTCTAACGTGATCCATACCCAATGCTAATTCTAAATACCTTTTAGAGAGAGCATGTGTTATAGTTTATAAGTCATTTTTTCATTATGATTAAGCTTGAATAATTATGTTTAGAACCTAAGGCCCAAGTGTTTTCCTCCCTCAACTTTTTTTTTCAGAGGAAAAAATACCAGTCTTTGTTATTCATATGAATCAAAAGACATCTTTTACAATATCAGCATGTTACTGCCAAATTCCATTGCCAACATCTTGACATAACATAACAACAGATATTACAAAACAAATATGCATGAGGACTGTCCCATGTCAGAGCCTCCGTCAACAGCTATAAATGACATACAAAGCAGCAGAAACAAAAGATAAAGTCTGATCGAAGCAGACTTTTCTCATCATCCCTGTAAAAACAGGTCAAATAGTACTGAGAATTCAAAGATGAACTTCAAACATAAACATATCAGAGCAGTACATGCTGACAAGAAGGACTCAATCATAGAACAGAAAGAGATAATCAAATCATAGCTATAACCATGCTGAAACATAAGAGATATACAGCTACTCTAAAAGAGATAAAGATTGCCTTGATTCACAATCATTCCATCCATAGATTCTGAAAATGAAACAACTCCCATATCCAATTTCAGTCCTAGTTTGGAGAGTGCATCTGCCAACATGTTATGCTCACGATATGTATGTTTGAAGATCACCGGCGGGGCCTTTGGAAGTATAAGTCTTATATCGCAACACCAGTGCATCAGAGATGGAACATCAAGTGCATATAATCTGTTTAACCATGAGATAATAACCATATAGTCCCCATATATCAGCTGAATAGGAATACCCATCAAGAGGCTGACTTTTAGAATTGCCCAGCAAGCCAATAACTCTGCTCTAGTGTTAGAGCTTCTGCCACAACCCATGGAAAAGCTAAAGAAATGCATATCATTGATATAAATCAAAAAACCTGATCCTCCCATTTTTTCCGTAGCAGCGCCATCAAAAAAGCCACAAGGAAAACATTTTGATGGTTTAGGTCCAATATTGCGAACTTTGCAGATTTTCAAAGGCACAGGGAAAGAACTTTGCAGATTTTCCTCCCTCAACTTAAGTACTTGAGCTCAAGTCACTAACAAAACTATACACACTAATACAGTTTTACATGAAAAATACATTTGTGTGTGTGTGTGTGTGTGTTGATATATTAAATTTAAGAGTTGAATATAGGTTCAAGAAACAAACTCATACTGGGGATCTTAATGGTGGATAGATACCTGACCAATGATCTTGAGGATGTCCAGTTGGTCTTCTACTTGGAATATCTAACTAAACGTTTAAATAGTTTTGAATATTATTTTTTGGTCCCTTTCAAAGGAAGATATGACGCATCTCTCAATTCTCCACCACCCATCTCTCATCTCTCAATTCTAATTATTAAAGGAAGGAATTTATGCTTTAGGGAATAAATAGATAAAACAATTTTGGTGGATTTATATATGAAGGAATATTGTCATAGAATTACAGCATGTGTTTTGGTTAAGATTGGCATTAAAAAGGTATTTTTGAGGATTTGGTTAGTATACATGGTGACAATAGGTCTTGGATTACATATGTCACTTCTATGGGCATCTTTCTCAAGTCTTCTTGGAGAATTAAAAAAAAATTATGCTTAAAGGAATCCTAGTTGATCCCATCAAAGATTAGCGCAAAAGGGAAAACACATAAGATTTCGAGTTATGGGAGCAAGGTGATTCTTATGGAAAAGATGGTGGTAGGAGGGTTATCCAAGTAATGATATATTAATCATTAATGTTGCTGACCGAGGAAAAGTATCAAACTACCTATCCTGTGTAACACACCTACAAATCATACATTAATTTCACATTTACTTTAGAAACATTCTATGTTTAAAATCACTGATGGTTCTAAAATCTAAGGTCATGTTGTTATGAAAGGATTCATTGAATTTTAATAAGGCCATATTCTTTCGAAACCTTAAGCCAGACTTCCGTGGGTTTGTAAAGTATGGATTCTCCATACATCGATCTCCTAATACAAAGCAGACAAGGTTTTGCTCTACCTGTGTTTTAGTTGGATCCCCATGTTTTTGTCGTTAATGTGGTTCTCATGATCGTATATGCTCTGGGTTAGAAGCATCTTGTTCTGAAACAGTTAGCATGTGAATGGATACAACTTCAAGGGATCTTATTTATGTCTTTTAAGATTATACTACATGACGATGCAATATATATGTTTTAAGGTGTTTATGTTTTATCCTATCTCTTATGTTAATACTCCCCCCAAACATCATGGGAGATGTATGAGACTAGCCATGACCACGATGAAATTAGTCCCATAACCCAAAGTGTAAAGGTTTGCATCATATGTTATTGCAATGTGAATGTGTGCAAGGTTGACTTACGCGACCAAGATTTTGATTTGGCATACGATTGTTCGTGTGATGATTTATGGTATAGTTTATTATTATTGTTTATGTTCATGCACCATCCAAGATTCGGATTCACAATTATTTGCTGTAATAATTCTGACTGTGCTATTAAATGGAACTTTTGGGTTGTAATGATAACATGGTTGGGTTGAGAGTTGACAACGCAGCCAGGTCCATGAGGTAGTATGGGACTTAATCCTGCCCTACACTTTGATGGTGATATCGACAAGTTGCATAGGGTTTGTAAAGGCCCTTCACTTTGTCTAAAGGTTGCATTAATGTTGTTGTTTTGTTGGAAGCATTTTAAAGGTTCTTTTTGTGCTGATTTTTTGTTAGGAACATTTGAAGGTTCTTTTACTACAGAGTTTTGGGATTTATAGTTTTATAATTATTACCCTGGTACCCCCTATAGTTATTCCCTGCATTCTTTTGGAATTTATTTTGCTTCTTTTTAAGATAATAATTATTTAGCCTTTTACACTTCCAAGCTAACATATTTTCTCTTTTATTTTTATTATGGTCGTAATAGAAATTTTCCTTCCTCGTCTCTTCCTCTAGCATCTTTGGATTGTCATATTCAATCTGTTCTTTGAACATGAGAAGAAAACAACTGAGGAACCGATGTATCTTTGTTTTTTCATCAATTATGTACGAAACATAATGAAGTAAGGTTAAGAACTTACTACAGAGTTCTTTCATCGTCATGGCCCCTAGCCTTAGTTCATAAAACTGTTTTTCTTTTTCTTCATAATAATGTTCAAATAAGTCCTTTATTTTAAAGAGTTTCTTAAAAAAATTCCAGGTTACATAGCTCTCTTTTATACCCTTAACTTTAATTATGTCTTGCCAGCATTTATTTGCCTTTTCGTTCAGATTATAGATGGTCATTTTATCCTTCAACTCATCTAAGTAATTATATATTTGGAAGTACTTTTTCATTCCGAACATCCAGGCCTCTGCCTCTTCGCCCTTCTCAATTTCCCCATTAAACATGGGTGGTTTAATTTTTTTGAACTCCCCATATATTTCCTTATAGGGTTTGTATTTTCTTTTCTTTTTATTATCATTACTGCTTTCGCTTGACTCTTGCAATTTTCTGTGGTGTTTAACTGACTCTTTAGTTGAAGTGTCAAGTTTATGGCTAGAAAATTCCAGCTTCCTACCCTTACATTTGTTGTACGAGGCAGTTTTAGGAATTTCATGATCAGATTCTTTGTTTTATCCTTTTCTTCATTATGGATTTTTGCTAACAAAATAGTGTTCAGTTCTTCTTGAGCCTTTAGAATTCGCTCATTATCTTCCTTAACCTTTCTCATTTCATATCTAAGATCATTAAAAATCCGTTTTAATTCAAATTTATTGTCATGATTGTCATTTAGATCTACCCAGATTTCTCCATCCCTTAAGTCACCCTCTTCATTATTTACAAGATGTTCTGGGTGATGTTCCTCTTCTGCAGACATCATCGCATCTTCCATGTTTCCTACAAAATATAATTGTACTTCTCTTTGTTGTGTGTAAGAGAATTTTCAAAAATACACAAGAGTTAGTTTATTGTTTTTTGTAGCATTTTTTGTGTTGAGCCTATTCAATCCTAGTGCTGAAACCGTGCTGTGATACCATTATGTAACACACCTAAAAATCGTGCATAAAAAAATTACATGTGTTAATTTCATGTTTACTTTAGCAGCATTCTGTGTTTAAAATCACTGATGTTTCTAAAATTTAAGGTCCTACTGTTATGATAGGATTCACTGAAGTTTAACAAGGACAAGTCCTTTTAGAACCCTCATCCATACTTCTGTAGGTGATGTATTTGTTTATCAATTTGTACTTAGATTTTATTACAAGATTTTGACCTTAACATAGTTTATACTATGTTTGTAATGTCCTAACCCTAAGCATGAGAAGCTTGGGTTTGTAAAGTATGGATTCTCCATACATTGATATGTTAATAAGAAGCGGACAAGGTTTTGGTATACCTATGTTTTAGTTGGATCCACATGTTTTTGTCGTTAATGTGGTTCTCATGATCCTATATGGTCTGGGTTAGATGCATCTTTTTTTAAAATAGTTAGCATGTGAGTGAATACAACTTCAAGGTATCTTCTTTATGTCTTTTAAGCTTATACTACATGACTATACAATATATATATGTTTTAAGGTTTTTATGTTTTATCCTAACTCTTATGTTAAAACTCTCCCCAAACATCATGGGAGAGGTATGAGACTGGCCATGACCATGATGGAATTAGTCCCATAACCCAAAGTGTATAGGTTTGCATAATATGTTATTGCAATGTGAATGGTTGCAAGGTTGACTTACACAACCAAGGTTTTGATTTGGCATATGATTGTTCCCGTGATGATTTATGGTATAGTTTATTATTATTGTTTATGTTCATGCACCATCCAAGATTTGGATTCACACTTATTTGTTCTAATACTTCTAACGGTGCTATTAAATGGAACTTTTGGGTTGTAATGATAGCATGGCCCTACTGCAAGTTGACAGCACAACCAGGTCCTTGAGGTAGTACAGGAATTAATCATTCCCTACACTTGGATGGTGATATCGATGAGTTGCATAGGGTTTGTAAAGGCCCTTCACTTGGTCTGAGGGTTGCATTATTGTTTTTTTTTTGTCAGAAGCTGGCCAAGAGCCGAGCTCTGCAACTCTATTGGTTTTTCCATGAGGTTTTCATAGTGGTTAATGGAAAAATCATTCTGGTTCTTTTCGAGGTGACGAGTACTATGGATTTTTCCCTCGACAGCGACCTGTCTAACCCGAACTCCATCAAACCGTCAAAACTTCCATATGGTGAATGGTATACTTCACCAGGTAACTGCAATGGAAATATTTTGTTGCAATATTAAGTTCATTAGGTTTTCAATCCTTGTTTTTACTAATACTCACTTCTTTTTACATACTTAGAGGGATAAGGGTGCTCGAAGGAGCGTACCCTTGGCCATTAAGTTCCAGTGTCATGGTAAGTGTTTCCGGCACTATACATTTAAATGGGTTCTATATTTACAATATTTAAATCTGTAAATCTAACTTCAACTAGTTCAACATGCAGGTTTTGGTGCTCAAAAGAAGGTGGCAGGGTCATCTCCTCCCAAGCCCATGTCTTAGAAAACCAGTGTAAGTGTTCTCGACCTCATTCATTCTATAAATGTTTTTACCATTTCTTTTACCCTGTAAAATGTTAATTCCTTTTTACTTGCTAGTTGCAGGACCCAAGGGCAGGGTCATGAGATTTCAATCTTGGATGCAACCTTTAAGATAAGTTTCCTATCCAAAGTTAGTCTCTATGTTAATGTTACTTGTGGGTTCATGTCCATCTCTATGGAAAAGCTTGATAACTTGGAAACAAGGGTTTTGCCTGCGTATTGTTTGGTTCAATAAATAAGGCCACCATCCTCAATGGTTTTACTGCCTGTAACATTTGATGGTTAATAAAATACTATTATAATATGACGTTGTAATGATTCTTTTCACTTACATGAAGGAATGTACCTTGCGCAGAGATGGTAGCTATTGTGGAATGGTCTTACGACCATCTTAGACTGTTTTAAATGAATTTATATGTTTTAAAAATATCTCCTCGTAGGGACTATGACTGTAACTACTAAATTGGAAGTATTTGTCATTAAACTCGCAACCCTGTGTTTAATATCAACAAACCCTTAAGGGTTATGTCCTGTAGGAAATAAATAATGGTTTTAAACTTTGCGATGGGGTTTATACCTTTTGATCTTTGTAGGGTTATGTTTATTAATCCTTGTGTTAAGAGATTCAAACTGCTGGTCTCTGGTGGGTGTGTAGATTGAACTGCAACCCAATCCCATATCTAAATATTGTTTGTTTATAATAAAGAAAGAGTCTTTATTTTAGTATTAAAATTGTGAATGAGTGTTTGGTCCAGATCTATGTCACTGTAGAGAGTGACTTGTTATTTTATTTAGGGTTTTCGATTCAAACTACATGGGACTCGATCCCATGACCTTCGTGAGTATTTAGTCCACGCATAACTGGAAACGAGGCTCTGCCTCTGTATAATAACTTTAATTGTATTGTGTATTTAAAAGTTGTTATCGGAGGTTATTAAGAATCGGGTTGGAAACCATGATGTGGGCTTTTCCCAAAACGTCGATCCTCCTGTCATAAGGAGTATTTTGATAACTGGTGTAAATAAGTGTGTATAGATTTGACTTAAAATATTTTGTTGGGTATAATAAAGGATTCGATCCCACGATTGTCATGGGAGTGTGTGGAAATTATAACAAACTGCTTTGATTTACAATGTGGACTTACCTATGATGATTGACCTCCATCATGATAATAGATGTGATAATTAATTTATCATTTAGTTTTATCGATTGAATTTCAGTTGTTTTTATTATCTGCACCGGCTAAGGGAAGTTAAAGGATCCCCAATCCATTATTTTATATTGTAAATTTTAAGGGATTCGATCCCGTGACTCGTGATGCAATCATGGATAATAGATCAATGTTTTTAATATAAACAAACCTTCAGGTCTTCTATAGAGTAGACAATCTATAATTATAATACATTATTAAGGATCTTTGATCCTTAAACTTGTTCTTCGCGAATCTATAATATTAAAAGATATTCTAAGATTCCTATAGATAAAGGAATTTGTTTGAAATCACAAATTGTTACGTTGTTATCTAGATCATTTGTTTGACAAAGGAATGTGATCTATGCGATCTTACTATAGTATCTCCTATGTAAATTCTTACGACATTTCTTCCATTCTTTTTCTTATACAAATCTCTATTCGATACTTAATACTTAATTATTACCTATGTCATAATACTATGTTTATTATTTGGAGGGAATTTTGTCTATAGTTAAGCTATAAGCTACATAACTATATACTAATATTATTTAATCTACATTAGAGATTTATGTAGTGAATTTAGATAAACGTTGCAGAAATTGGATCCATTCGCTTACTTAGAAGAATGCAGATCTATTCTTATATCCAGACAGTATAAAACCAGATGCTAATTTAACATTAAAAATACAGAGTAAGAATATATCTGGAAAGCGATGCATACAGGAAATAAATAGTCAAATATAGTTATTTCTGTGTATATTAAAGCTAAATGAATTTACTCTAGTAGTTACAAGTATAACAACCATAAATTAATCAATAACACTCAGAGTTTAGCAAACCATAGATCTAGGAAAATATATTCTACAGCATTAAAATGTAAAGTAGAAACCTGGCATGAACACTGGGAAAAAAAGAGTGGATATTTTGTTCCTCCCAACCAACTCCTAGAGCAGCCAAACTACTTGCTCTAGAACCAACAAGCATGTTCGTTGAACCACAAGAGAAAATCTTAGTGCATCATCTCTTGCATTTCACAGATTTTTAATCCCCATCCAGGGCTATCCTCCTCCTGCTTATGGACATACTAATTTATAGTATTCTGCCTAGGACTTGGTCATTTATGAGCCTCCTCCTCTTTAGCACTCAACTAGGAGTTGTGACCTAATTTTTGGGGATGATGCCTCCTGCATCCTGAGTTCCCGCTCAGTGGTTTTTGCCACTTTCCGTTTTCCTCTTGTGGGTTAGAAAACACTCTTCAATAGCTATATCCACTCGTGTCCCCCTTTGGCATATTTTATTAAATAAAATTGTTTTGATTACAAAATGTTTTATTCTTGACTTTTATGTCAAGAATAATAAAATAATAAATAAGTATTTCCAGCGAAAGTAATAGTAATAATTACTTTATGGGGATCTTACATCCTACCAACTTATCAATTTTATAGAGGATGTTCCAATGGTGATGGATCAGTCAAAAAGGTTTTTGATGGAGACGTGAAAATGTTGGAATCCACATACAAAGGAATCGATAGAAAATTTATGGAACATGCATGCACTATCCACCTATGGATTTTTGTCTTTATTGTTATCTCATGCTATGGATAACCCTAACCGAGGTTGCCTTTAAGACGGCAGGTCCTTATAGTAGTATGTATAAATACGAAGGGGATGGTAACTCATGTTTAGTTGGATATTCCATTAGTAAACATAATACTTTAGATGTGGAAGCTAGTCTTCTTTTCTTTGATGGGTCAAGGACTAAATGTTGGTTGTGGAACCTGATCCTCCTAATTTAGAGATGTTATTTCAGCTGTGTTTGAATCCTAGCACTTGACAGGGTGGGGGGACTTTCCCCCCACTATAGTCATCAGGGGGTCTAGGGGGGCGATGACTATTTTTGGATCCCCCCCTAGCTGGGGTTTGAGGATAGCACCCCCATAGAAAAAATTTAGGAAAACATTCCTTGTAAAATTTTGTTATTTTAGAGCCATGACTTGGTCAATAATGGGTGATTTACACACCCATGGTTTTGGGAAACCCGCGGTATTTTCCCACGGTATCCCCTTTATAAAAGGAAGGCATTGTAATACGGATGGGTATTGTATTGTAGCATTGTAAAACAATATCTGTGATCATTTCTGAGAGAGACTGTGAGAGAGTGAAGAGGAAGTGCAACGGGGTTGTTGCAGGTTGTAGACCTTCATTTGTTGTGTTGGATGGTATAATAAAGGACTGGAAATTTTTGTGTGGACGTAGCCCATGTTGGGTGAATCACGTTATATCTGTGTCTCTCTTGTAACATGTTTTAATATTTGCATCTTGTTTATTGTTTATTGTTATTTCTCTGTGATCATGTTTTTCTAACACTAAACTTATTTCTCAGTCATAATATAGAAATAAAAGACTATACATAATTTACATCCTTAGAAATACATCCTCAATTGGGTTAGTATCAGGATATTTAGGTTTCAACCAATGTAAAGATATTGATCCTCTCCAAGTGAGTAGGAAGTCACTGCTTCACCATGCACAAGATAAGGTTATTAATGCATAAGGTAGGGTCGCTCAAATGATGCAATAAATTGGTTCTAAGAGGAAACCATCCCCTTCAGAAAGGTTCCTCGTGATAACTATCTCTACAAACATTAGGATTTTGGGTGGTTTCCCCAAAAAACTACTTTGGATTCTATAATGGATTTTTAGAAACCTAATATCATATTATTGCAAGAGACAAATTTGTGTTGTGACAAAGTTATTTCATCTCTCTACATAAATATTATAGGGGATGGGATTTTATTCAATTGATTCTAGTGATCTCTCATGGAGATAATATTAGGTTGGAGTTACAATATAATCCTAATAACCTCTTTCTCAAAAAAATTAGGACATGGCATGGAAATTTTCAGTAAAATTCTAAGGGATTAATTTATTATTTTCAATATAAACAAACGCTATGGTAATATACTCCCTTTTTGTGAACAAATGTTTAGATACCAAAGTATCAATGTAGGGAATGCAATTATTGGGAATTACCCCAACTTCCACCTAAGTACGACAAAAAAATTGGGGAGAAAATGTGAGGGTGTACATACTAGTAATTAATTTGCTTTGTCATCAGATTAAATTGGTTGGATTTTGAACCAATATTGGTGAAACCCACATTGTTGAATAATTGAGCTAGTGTTGATGCAATATCCAAAAGATTGGATCAATTCTTAGCCTTCGAAGATTTTTTTTAGATGGGGGTAGGTATATATCTTGGATTGAGGAAGGGATAATTTCTTATCATTGTCATATTTTTTTTTCAATTTGATTATG
The DNA here is from genome assembly GCA_001517045.1 of Pseudotsuga menziesii. Lineage (NCBI taxonomy): Eukaryota > Viridiplantae > Streptophyta > Pinopsida > Pinales > Pinaceae > Pseudotsuga > Pseudotsuga menziesii. The sequence goes on from LPNX010679524.1 coordinate 26,826, forward strand.
TTGAATTAAAACGTAGTATCCCTTTGAATTTCAACCCTTCTTGGCTAAAAGAAGATGAATTTTACGATTTTGCAAGGATGGAACCTGACACTCTTTACTTTCTTAGAGTAATTTGAAAATTTATCTTATTGTTAAATGATGGATTTGCATGAATCCCTCTCTTTTTTGAGTCAATTGTAATAATCTTATTTAATGTTTGAATGCTATAAGTCAAGAATTATTAGAGCTACTAAACACTCTAATACTTACTATTGTTGATTCTATGTTTACAATCGACAAAGGATCTCTCAAATCTTGCCTAACTTGTTTTCAAGTTTGCAAGCTAAAGTTGAACTTCACTAAACTCATCACATTGAAATACAATTCTAGAATTAAAATTTTTTTTTTTAACCAACACAGTTAATTTTTTTTGTTTTTTTTTCATATTTACTAATCAATAATTGAATGGGCCTTCGCCCAATTACAATTGTTCCAAAAAATCAGCTTCATAGAATCAAAAAATATATTTTCATGATATCAAGGAATAGGATTCATCGAACTTGGACCATCATTCAAACTTAACATTCCTGAAGAAAGAAGGCTTCGCTGATTGACTTTGTAATCTTCCGACTTATTTAAATCACGAAGAATGTGATAAGAAGTAATTGAAGCACAATCAATTAAAATGAAGTGCATCCTTTGCATGGTAACATTCAAACTGGGTTTGTTGAACTTTGAATCAAAATTTAAAGCTTTTATGATGATTTCAGAATCTCCAAAAATTTGAATGTTGTTGTGTCATGATGTCTTTGCAAGTTGACAAGCTTTTAGAAGTGCATATAACTCTGCTTGGTTATTTGAAATATGTCCTACTCCCGAGCTTAATCTTGTTTCTAGAATTCCACAAGGATAATAGATCAAACCCCCTACTCTAGCTTTCCCCGGATTTCCTTTTGACGCTCCATTGAAGAAGATTGAGACCTTATTTTTCAATTGCCACCATTGTAAAAATTCCTTCACTGACATTCTAATCTGCCAAATTGGTTTAATAACTGGATTAATCACTCCCAACTGAGGTTTATCCTCTTGGCTTGATCCCAACCATTTATACTTCGCTTCTAAATTAATTTCTTCAAGTTGAGGATTTCCCACTACTTCCAAAAGAAAATCCTTAGCTTTCAAAGCTAAAATTTCAGGCTTCGAAATTTTACTGTTAAAAATCAAATCATTCCTTGCCAGCCAAATTTTCCACAATACAAATTTGGGAATGACTTGCCATATTTTCCTCCATGCTGGACTGATTAAAGAGCCTGGATACCTTGACTTCCAGCTTTTAAAAAGAATGACAGTGTCATAATTAAGAGGAGCAAAAGAATGCAACCCATGCATAAAATGTGCCCAAACTTCCTGAGAAACAACACATCCAACAAAGATATGAGCTGAAGTCTCTGCATTTTGAAGACAGAAGCATCATCTATAAGGACCCAGGAAACCTCATTTTAACAAATTTTCATCAGTTAAAACTTTCTGGTGAATTACAGTCCAAGTAAAAAAAATTTACTTTTGGAACAATGGGAGAATTCCAAACCAGCTTCCAATAGGCTACGTCGATAGAGCCAAAAGAGGGCAGCAAAGAGGTTTGCGATTTCTGCAACACCTTGTACCCTTCAGCAACAAAATAATCTCCTGTGGTACCCCATCCCCACGTGTCCTTGAAAGAGATGTGAATTGGAGCAATGCCTGATAATTTCTCCAACAACAAATTTTGTTGAGTATGCAGAATCAGATCACATTCTGGCAGTTATGGAAATGGCCACGCCTTCCACATTCCTTTGCAATCCTAGGATATGAAATCAAAAATTCAATGGAGGTCTTTATTGACTAACCATCTCTTTAACTCATTGAAAGATTCATCTGAATTTATAGGAGCGTTCCCTAAAATTTTATCTTCCCACAAGAACATATTTCTACCATTTCCTAGAATTCTATATAGATGCTGAGAGAAAAATTCAATACATCTTCTACAAAAATTCTAGATAATAGATCCTTTTGGAGTATTTTCCATTTGAAAAATTCTTAGATTTCCTCGATGAAGATATTTTTTCCAAAAAATTTGGCTCACCAGGTGCATTTTATTGGAGAATATTTTCCATAGCAATTTACCTTCCATAGTTAAATTAGACAATCTTGAATCTCTGATTTGCAGTTCACCTTCAAGTAAAGGCCTTTTTACAGTTTCCCACTTTACAAGATGCAATGGTTCTGATTTTTTTTCCCACATCTCCAAAGAAAGTCTCGAAGCAGCTTGGATATCTGATCCATGATCGTTTTCGATGCTAGGAGAAGAAATGACCGGTGCATAGGAAGGGATGAGAGAATTGACTTTATCAATATGATTTTTCCTTCCTTCATTATCCAGTGGCCACCCCACGAGGCAATCTTAGCTTTTAACTTGCCAATGATATCCATCTAGAGAGAAGGGATATTTCTCCCCAGGGTTAATGGGAGATCCAAATATTTAACCTTGTCCCAAGAAACAAACCCTTCAAAACCCAAAATATCAGAAATATTTGCAACTGTTGATTGATACACATTCCAATAATACACGAAACTCTTACAAATATTAATAAGTGCTCCTGAAATGATACAAAAATTATTCATAATGTCTGAAAAACTCTTGCCATTTTTAAAGAATCCCCTCCCAAAAGTAGAGTATCATCCGCAAAGAGAGCATGGTTAATAGGCTCCACTCCAGCTGATGAAGTTATGCTCGAGATGATCCCAACATTTTTCCCAACTATTAACTTTCTACTTCAATATCAGCCATAAGAATATACAGAAACAGCGAAAGAGGACAGCCTTGACAGAGACCCCAAGTTGCTTAAAAGAAATTTGTTGGTCTTCCATTTACTAATGGCGCTATCCATGGTTTATCAATGCATGCTTTGATCAAATGTATAAAGGCAGGGCTAAATCCAAAAGAATGAAGAACTGAGTAAGGAAAGGACAACTTTACCTTGTCAAATGTTTTTTCCATATAAAGTTTGATTAGAATGCCCTTCTCCTTCCTTCGATATCTTGAATGCATGGCTTCCTGTACTTGAATTACATTGTCCAAAATATGCCTCCCTTTGACAAACCCACCTTGAAGAGGTGAAATCAACTTCCCAAGCAAAGGTTTGAGATTGTTAGCTAAAAGTTTAGAGAAAATTTGATAAGATGCATTACATAGAGAAATAGGTCTTAATCGATCAAAAGAAGAAGGGTTAACTTCTTTAGGAATTAAAGCCAGGAAAGTGGAATTTATGCATCCACCAACATTGGATTTTAAATGAAAAGCTTTTAACGTCCGGAGAAGATATTTCCTGATAACATTCCATCAAACTCGGTAAATGTGAAAGGAAAAACCATCAAGGCCTGGGGCTTTATCCGGCTTCATAGCCCATATGACACCAATAATTTCTTGTTCTACAAAAGGCTTAATTAAGTCAAAATTATCTTCCTCACTCACCATGCAAGGGATGTTGGACAGGAAATCAGTTGTTATGTCTGAATCTGAGAAACCATATTCATTAAATATGTTATGGAAATGAGCTTCAGTCACTTGTTTTATTTGAGAAATTCCTTTAATAGATTCACCAGACATAGAAGTTATTTTCGATATGTGATTTTTGGGATATTCTGTTGTACATTGCTTGTGGAAAAAAGAAGTATTCCAATATCAAGCTTGCATCCAAGTACTCCTTGACTTTAATCTCCAATATTCTTCTTCTCGCCTGAATGCTCTAAAGGAGAAAAACTAAGCTATTTTCTCTTTTTCCAACAAAGCAAAGGTGATTTCAGATTCTTCCATTTCCACACTACAACAAAATACCCTTTTGGGGGCGGTTTTGGCTTGCGGCATTTTTGCTAAAGCCCCTCTCCCCCCAAAAAAATTAGGTATTTCGGGGTGGTTCTTAAAAACCCCCATCAAAACTCCCGAAAATTGGACTTTTGGGGGCGGTTTTATACCCCCCGCCCCCCAAATTCCAATTCTCAGGAATTTTGGGGGCG
>LPNX010679524.1:35856-57888 GCA_001517045.1 Pseudotsuga menziesii
TTTATACCCCCTTTTTATTTTCTAACCCCCATCTCTATTTGCAGGTTTTCATTGACATTGTTTGCAAGTTTAGTAGCTTAAGTTTGTTTTGCATATTTTGGAGGAAGAACCCTAACCCACTGTGTCTAGAGGGGTTCACAAGGGCTGCATATCCATCTTTCTTTCTATTATTTGCTCTTAGATTTAGTTTACAATAGCTGCCATTTACTTAGTCTTGCTTAGATTAGCTTAGTTTAAATTCGCAGCTCTGTTTTTACCATTTATCATTATGTTTTTTACTGTTTTCAAAGGGTAGGAACCTACCCTTATGCCCTATATGCACAAGGGAGCCATTCTTACCCCTATAGTGAGGATAAATTCTCACTACAGCTTTGGGGACTCCCCAGGGTCGATCCCATAGGATCCCTGGGCAAGAAATTTTAAGTTTTCAAGTTTTTTAGTTTTTACCCTAGTTTTCAAAAAAATTCTGTTAGATCTGTTTAAATCTACTTTATTTCTTGTTTTTGTCAATGCCAAAGCCTCTTCTAGGCCAAGCCGAGTCAGACTGACCCCAGTACCAGTTACTGTCAGCCGGATCTGACCCTGCCTCACCAAAACACCCCTTTCCGAAGCAGGTCGCTCTTATCGGGGGAAAAGGTGAGACAAGGCACACTTAATCCCTAGACAGGAGTACCCAGGGTGCAATTAATCCTCAGATAGGTGCGACTTCAGCCCAGGAGCTCAAGTTGCGGCTGTTTTGGCATTTTGTGCGACCCCCTCGCTCATTTATGGAAAAATATCATGGCCCCCTCACGGGATTTAGTGAGAAATGTGCGGCCTGTCACACAGAAGTTGTTTTTGAGTTTAATTAGCAGCAATTTTCAGTTTCAAAGGACTATTAGTGCGGCCCAGCCGCCTCTATCCACCATTACAGGTCTCTTTTAATTCCAGTATTCATTTTCTACAAATAAATCCATGAACAAAGTGTATATGCTAAATCAATCATTAAGGTTTAATAAAATGAACTAGCCTAACTAAAAGTAACTTAAAATTAACCATATTTCTGCCCCCTTCCTCCTCTACCCAGTCATCACCCTCCAGGGTATTCTGGGATACGACGAAGGGAAAGCTCGTATATATCTAGGCACTCCATGGTACTTTTCCTAAACCACTAAAACCAGGTGACCTAGAAGGTAGAAGGGGTATAGAAGGATGGCTTCTCACGGCACTAAGCGTCCTCCCTGTTGACCAACCTAGCACTTGGGAGGTGACCTGAGGATCTACGGATGGGCTTAGTCCCATTGTGTTGAGATCCCAACACCTTCTCTTGGTTGAAGAAGAATACCATTGAGAGGTAGACATTTAGTTAGGCCAACAATTCAGGGTTAATCACCATATTTGCTTACAAATTTATGTTTATGTTTGCATACAAAACCATGATGTGAAATCTACCATGAATTCATAAACCATATTGCAAACCAAATATCAGAACAAACAAGCAAACCAACACACCATACCAAATAATTAACCCAACTCAGTTCATGACGCTGAGTAAGCCTTAAAATTTACCAAATTTACACTAAGTTCAATCAATTATGTAGTCTTTGAGGACATAAGTCCATGACTTCTTCAACTGTGGGTAGTACTTCAGCTTTACCTAGAAACTCATTGTGAGGAGTACCACAGGAACCCCAAAGTAACTGGTCGCTGAGAGGAATTTCCAAGCGAAATGGGTAATGACCCCTTCCGATTGAGTAGAATCACCCATGAGGAACAAGCCAAGCGTTGTCTTCTGGCAGTCTTGGTGGCCGAGAGACCACCTTTAGCCAGTAGGAATCCATTGAAACAGGGGTCAAAATTTTATATCCACCAGTTTCATACACCAAAGCAAACACAATTGATCCTCCACGATCCTCCTCATGCCTAAGAGGCGAACCACCACCATTTGGAACACTCAATTGGCACCGTCATAGCCATTCTCAGTGATCTCCTACACCATCAGAGGGACACATAGCCTCTGATTCTGATTCAGACCCATATCAGTCTAAACCAGACCTCCACACCTCACCATCTAGCCCCATGGCTACTACAAACCCGGATCCATTTTTCGGCTTAACCTTAGCAAGTGGACCCATGTCCACATCACAACCTGTCACCCACAATGTGGCAAGCAGTCCAAGCACAGTCATGTAGACTGTCATTAGCCAATTTCCACCACCAATAGTGACCAGCCAAGCTGGCCCAGAAGTAACACATGGGGGTAGTGGCCCCTCCACACACATTGTCCCCCTTGCCACACAGGGGGGCAGTGCACTGACCACCCACATTGCCACTACCGCCATTAATGGGGGCAATTCCCCCGCCACTCACACCATCCCACCCACAACACTTGGGGGAATTGGCCCATCCGCCATGGTGCCACCACAAGCACCCCCAGCTGTGTAGATGCACTATGCACCTGCAAACCCCAGCCCCATCCCACATCAACATGGGGTCAAATCTGCCCTTCATGGCTCATCTGAACTTGCCTGAATTGGCTAGATTAACAAATGATCCCATCCACCACCAAGCTTTCTGGCCACCTATGTAAATGAAGCTGCCATCAGACATCCCAAAGTTTGAGGGCAAAGCTGGGGAATGTCCCCAAAATCATATAATGGCATTCCATCTATGGTGCTCATTAAATAGCATTGTAGAAGACTCCATCAGGCTGAGGCTATTCCAACGCACCCTTACAGGTGCCACAGCCAAATGGTACATTGAGTTGCCGCAAGCCAGGTACCCCGACTTCAACTCCCTAGCCTTCATGTTCCTACAATATTTCGAACTCCCTATCAGATATGATGAGGGGGTGGAGATCCTGCTATCCTATCGCCAAAACACTGCCACCCACATCACTGACCATATCCATGAGTGGCGGCAGCGTCGCAGCTTATGTAAGATCCAACTTGATGACAGGATCTTCTTAGATTGGTTCCTCAAGACTTTGCTCCCACCCATCGCAAAGGATGTTGCATCTGAACGTCCCCAATCTGAAGAAGAGGCCATACTAAAGGCCCAACAATTTGACCTCATCTATGCTCAGTCAGGATACTTGTACATTGTCATTCTAGATGCTCCCCATCCAAGTACCTCTTATCGCGACGCACCAGGGGCATCCCATGCTGCGGATGGCATCATAGGGTCAGTCTCCCAACAACCACAACCTCGACCGACACCACCTACTGTGGCACCACAACCAAGCAACACTGCTAATGTTGCTTACCAAAACCAAGCTCCGAACTATGCTAGAATGGTGTCTCAGTCCGGAGCAACCACCTCTTATGCACAACCTGCACCGCCGCAGCAGGCTCAGGCCATGGCTTGGCCAACACAATAGTATGTGGGGAAAATTCCCACATTCGTGGCACCACCACCCCCACAAATATACTATGCACCACCAGTGCAACAAATTCAAGCCCCCGGCCCCGCTCTACCTGCTCCATTGGGACAAGTGTTCGCACAACAAAACCGTCCCAACTGGCCTACCCCCAGGAATCAACAAGGGCAAGCTAGAAACAACCGGCCCCACAACCAAGGGAATAACCAACTGCACGGAGGAAATCAGCAACCGAACCCTCCCAATAATGCCATGGCTAACTGACCAACCCAAAACCCCCCACGGCAGAATGCACCAAGACACAACACTCCGTTGCACACAAACAAACCTTATGCACTCTCTGATGTTTATGGGAATTGCACATTTAAGTGTCCACTCATCGCTCGTGCTAAGTAGGCCATTCAAAATGAGGCCCAATAGGCTGCCAATGCCCCCACTCAAGCCCAACCCAACCAGGCACCACAAGGACCTCCTCCCATGGTGCTTCAAAACCCACTACCAGTCCAAGGATTGGTGGAAACTGCTCCCCCTCCCCCATCCAATCCCAATGCTCTGGGGGCACTACCCATGACCGAAATAGGTGTTCACCACCTGATGACCATGACCACTGAAGAGGTCAACTTATAGACTAGACAAAATCAGTACGGTACCACCACCAAACCTGCTGACTCATCAGCAACATCCATGTCTAAGACAACCAACCTACCTCTCCAGTTACCTTCATTCGCGTGCCCCTCCATACGCAGAATTGCCAATAATGCCACAGCTAGACCTGCATTCAGCTATAGCATTATGGATAATTTGGCCCAAACGCCAACTGTCATGTTTGCTCTTGAGGTACTTAAAACATGCCCAATGCAGCGGAAAGCCTTACTAGCCTCTCTAGGGGCAGTAGACCCCTACGATTCCAAGCTAATCACATTTGACACAGAGAACAGAGAGCCACGCATGCCCTCCACTATCACCTTCCAAATCCTGGTATCCATCCAGAACTTGGTTGTGCACCGATGCATAGTGGATGAGGGGGCATCCATGTGCATCATGTCTACCTTGGTTTGGCAGAAGCTTGGATCATCGATTCTGCAACCGTCCTCCATGACTCTGCGGGATTATGATGGACACCCCACTAAATCCCAAGGAATCCTCCCCCATGTCCCCATCACGTTAGCTGGGAAGACAGTCATGGTCGACATCGAGGTCATCAACGCTCAACTGGATTACAACCTCCTCCTTGGGAGGAGTTACATGTACACCATGCAAGTCATCGTGTCAACTGTCTTTCACCTCATGTTGTTCCCCCATGAGGGGAATATTGTGATGGCTGACCAGCTCACCTACCATGATTCTCAAGGGTTAACAACGCCATCCAATGTTATCCCTACCATCACCACCACCGAGCCACAAGGGGTGACCGCACATGCTAATGTCATCCTTGCAACCAACACTGTGGTTGAAAACACACCAGCTTCCCCACCATTGAATGTGGGCCTTGGGTTGTTTACCGATCCCACCATGACGACTCCTTTCCCATTGGTGTCACCACCACCAACACAAAAGCAAACTGCGGACTTGTGCATGCTCTCATTAAGCACCGCTGCACCCAAACAGCAACCACAGCCGCAGCCCCAACCACAATCACAACATCGTCCGTAGCCACAACGCCAACAGCAGCCGCAACATCACCCGCAGCAGTAGCATTACATGTAGATGCAACCACAACCTCACCCCCACATGCAACCAACTGGGAGTTATGTGGGCTCATCTCATATCCATATAATTCCCTTCCTCTTTCCCCCACCTGGTGTCATGAGCAAGCCGGTCATGGCCACCTTAAGCCTACCCAACCTTATGTTGGGGATCCCGGTGTGGTATTTAGATCCACCAGCTAAACCAGCAATGCCCTAGGTTGTGTTAACTCCAGTGCAACCTATCGCAGTTGAGTCTCACCCCCCACCCGGTTCACATAAGCCAACCGTCACACCCGCACCTGCACCGCGCCAACCTAAAAGGGTGAGGGGAAAGAACACCAAATCCACCGCAAAACCACGGCCAGTCCCACCTTGTGCCGTCTGCGAACAACAGGGCCATCCAACTCAGAATTTCCCTGGAATCCCAGTAATTTGTGCGCATCTGGATGCCATGGATACGAATGAAAACATCCCTGTGGTTGAACTCCCAATCGTGCCACTAGTCAAGAACAAGGCATTGAGGACAAAACATGCTTGCGCCCTTTACAGCTTGTATGGACATTATTCACACCATTTCCAAGACTTTCCTGAATTTCAAATGGCTCTTGCTGACCTCCATCACCATTCCCTTGAGTCTGAGATCACCTTGATCGAAGAAGTTCACCCACCACCACCTCCTTCGTCCGACACCATGTCCATTTACATGATGTCCAATTCCCCCGAACAGCTCATCCCCATCTCCAATGATGGTCCATCAGACCTGTCACTTCATTGCTTCAACAACAACGAGGAGATATTTGAAGCTCTGACCGCCCCGGAATACCCATGTGACAACATGCACCATCACTTGTTCTTCCTCCCGGAAGAGCTTGTGTCGCAGTCCGACCAGTTTTCCATGGAGACCAAAGATTTCATCCACTGGAAGGTTGACTGGTTCAAGAACCCAATCCCAGCACCATATGCCTTCGAAGAAGGGAACATGGCAAACATTTCACCAACCGTTAAAATTGACATCTCGACCAACTCTGAGATTGTTGAAGAAATCATGCTGGGGGCATCTTGCTCCCCGGAAGAGGTCAATGCCTATACCGCTCTCTTCCAAGAATTTCGTGACATCTTCGCCTGGTCATACAATGGAATGCCCGGCTTAGATCCATCCATCGTGGAACACCACATCGACACATGGCCTGATGTGGCACCCGTCCGCCAAAAGCAACGACCCATCCATCCATCCAAAGTGGCTGTGGTGAAAGCCGATATAGAGAAGCAACACACAGCTGGATTCATTTATTCCATTGCATACACAACTTGGGTTTCTAATCCTGTTCCCGTGAATAAAAAATAGGGTACCGTTCGTGTTTGCACAGACTTCCATGATCTCAATGGGGCATGTCCCAAAGACAACTTCCCCACACCGTTCATCAACCAGATCATCGATGCATGCACCGGACATGAGGCCTTCTCCTTCATGGATAGTTTTTTCGAATACAACCAAATCCAAATTCGGAAAGAAGACCATTACAAGACGGCATTCACAACCCATGGGGCACATTCGCCTACCGAGTCATGCCTTTTGGCCTCAAAAATGTTGGAGCCACCTTCCAGCTCGCCATGACATATTGTTTCCACGATTTAATTCACATCATTTTGGTCTACTTGGACGATCTCACCGCTTGGTCACAAAAACAAGCACAACATATAGACGACTTGCGATAAGTATTTTTACATTGCCACAAGTACAATATCCACCTGAACCCCCTCAAGTGCATTTTCTGTGTCCCAGCAAGCCGTCTACTCGGATTTATTGTCTCCCACAAAGGGATAATTGTAGATCCCCTCAAAGTTCAGGCCATCCTTGATATTCCTCCCCCGAGAACTTGACAACAACTACAAAGCCTACAAGGCAAGGCCAGCTTCCTTCGCCGCTTTGTGCCAGAGTATGCAACAAAACCCTATGGATTCATCCGCCTGCTCCACACAAAAATCCCCTTTGTTTGGGATCAGCAAGCACAAGATTCGTTCGAGGCACTCAAACAAGCCTTGGCTTCTGCACCATTACTCTCACCACCAAATTTCACTCGAGACTTCATCCTTTATGTGTCGGCCTCAGAAAATGCCATTGCTGGAGTCTTGGTCCAAGAAGACGATGCTCGCCAAGAGCACATGATTTACTATATTATTCAGAAGCTAACAGGACCCCCATTACGATATTCACCCAAGGAGAAACTAGCCTTAGCCGTCGTCTTCTCGGCTCAAAAATTGCGCCACTACATCATTGCCAACCATACTAGAGCAATGGCTGATTCAAACCCAATGCGGTACCTCTTAAGCCGCCGCCTTCTACAAGGTCAAGCAGCCAAGTGGGTAGTCATCCTCCAAGAGTTCGACCTAGAGTTTGTGTCTCCAAAAAGCACAAAGGCGCTCACACTAGCCACACACATAACCGATCTACCCCCATTAACCACATCATCACCCCCCACAGATGATCTCCCTGATGACTTCCTATTCGTCATATCTACTGACGACCCATGGTATGCAGACATCCTTCTTTATTTACGAACACAAAACTTCCCAGCACACTTCAATCGTGAGGATAGGCGACGCATCCGACATCAAGCCATTTTCAACCTGCTTATTGGAGATGTTCTGTATTGTCGAGGCATTGATACCATCCTACATCATTGCCTCACCCATGACGAGGCCAAGACCATCCTCAATGATAGTCATAATGGAGCCTGTGGTGGTCACCTTTCAGGACTAGCAATTGCCCAAAAGATTCTATGCGCTGGCTATTTCTGGCCCTCCATCTTTGTTGATTGCATAGAGGCAGCCAAACATTGTCGCAGTTGTCATCTTTTTGCCCCAAAGGCAAGAACCCCCCCCGGGCACCATTACATCCTGTAGTCACAGTTGGGCCCTTCTACAAATGGGAAATCAACTTCATGACCATCAACCCCGTTTCAGCTAATGGCCACAAGTACATTATCATGGTAGTCAATTACTTCACCAAGTGGGCCGAAGCCATGCCCACATTCGATTGCAAAGCTGAAACCGCAACATGTTTCTTCTTCAACCATGTCATTACATGGTTTGGTGTCCCCAAACAATTAGTCTCCAATCATGGGGCACACTTCGAAGATGCCGTATGGGCTGAATTATCAACCATGTTGAAATTCGAACACCAGTACTCTTCTTCCTACTACCCTCAAGGCAATGGCCAAGTTGAATTAGTCAACAAAATCATCAAAACAATGCTCCAACAGATGGTAGGAAATCATAAAACTAACTAGCATCACATGTTATTCTCTGCCCTATGGGCTTATTGCACATCCACAAAAACCGCAACCGGTTTCACCCCTTTCTGCCTAGTACATGGCGTTGAGTCAGTGCTCCCTATAGAGTGCCAAATCCCATCTCTCCGCCTCATGGTGGAACTCCTTCCTGACACTTCACCTTTAGAAGAACGACTCCTCCAACTTGAGCAAACCATAGAATACCGTCGAGCTGCCCTCCAAGCCATCAAAGCAACAAAAACATCATCAAAGATCCAATATGACTCCCATGTCCACCCTCGCACCTTCAACGAAGGTGATATGGTCCTAGTCTATGACCAACCCAACGATAAATTGGGCAAAGGAAAGTTTGAATCAATGTGGTATGGCCCATACATCGTCCACCATTTCCTCGGAAAAGGGGCATACACCCTAATTGACTCTGATGGAAAACTATTGGAGAACCCCCGCAATGGGCTCTACCTCAAGAAATTTTACGCTTAACATCACCAATGAGTTACTTCATTTTATTTTTCTTGTTTTTCAATGTTTTTTAGCAAAAATCAAAGGTAGCACCATCAGCTGCTAGTCAAAAGTCACCCAGAACCTATTCGAGACACCTCTCACACCTCCGGGATCAAATTTCCATTTCCTTATGAGACCATTGTCTCTTGTTTAATAAGTCAATTTCAGGACCATCTCCCACAAGTCACCTCGATTCACGAGCTATGACATAACGATGCGAGTGTATACGGACTGGTACTCGTATCACACTACCTGACTGCTACTCATGCAAGCTGTTGGGCAGCCGCCCGTTAAGGATTGTACCATATTTTACTTTTTGTATTTATAATTGTCTTTGTTCACCACACATTACGCAAACATCTGGACCATTGTCCACAAAACCCTTTGTTTTTCTTCCATGTATTTGACATAGAAGTGTCCTCGGGCCGCCGCCCATAAAGAAATGTAATTTTAGCTTTTATTTTCTATTTTTAACACATAGCTTGTCTTTTCTTTTCATCGCACCTTACGCGGACCTCTAGACCACTGTCCACAAAATGATTTCTTTTCTTGCATGTATTTGGCATATAAATGCCTCCGGACTTGTACTCACATCGCATGTAGTCAAGTTCGTCCACCACAACACACACAAACGTTCTCCTGACCTCTGTCTGAGAGCCACTTCGGTTTGCGTGCCTCTGCCACACCGTCTCGTAGGCCTCTGCCGTGATCTATCCCATGCATGTATTGGTATGTTTGAGAGCCTCTTGCTCCGTCCATACTGTGCAGATGACTTGTGGACCTCTGTCCACCGTCCCGACATGGGGCACCGCATGTGCCACCATTGGTTGACCACATTGGAGTTTCATTTAAGCTCTTTTCTAACTCCTTAAAACAATGAAAATATCGTCGAACGCAGCTGCTTCCTTTCCCACTCGCTAAAGTATAGGAAAGGGCATCTACATCATCTCTTTTACCTCCTTTTGCGAACCATGTAGACCATTTCATGAAAAAGACCTCCTTGGCACACTCAAGCCAATACCGTTCCCCTCTGCATACTTTTGTGCTTTCTCGGGCAGAGGGGCAGCACTTGACGAAAAAACTCACCAGCACTTGTCATTAAGCTCTTTTCCAGCCATCTCAACAAGAAAATATCGTCAAGCAAACTTGGTTTTGTTCATGCTCGTAAAAGTATTTGAATGACCGTCCAGTCAGTATAGGTTTAACCTTTCCCGGCCTGATTGGACTACCAGCAATAAAGAAGTCTCCCATCCCCTCCACGATGGGTGAGCTCTCCTATGTATACTTTTATCCTTTTTCGGGCACAAGAGACTACCAAAGAAAAAAGAGCCTCCACTGGAGTCTTCTTTGTGCTTTCAGACTCTCTAAAATTGAAAGCACCATCTAGCACTTACCTTCTCGGGCTCGCCAAAAATCCATGAGATCGTACCACAACGGTGTCCCTAAACACCACCCCACAGAAAATAGTTTGGCAACATTCCCACATTGGGTTGCCTTTGTTCAGAGTACTCTACAATGTGTCTTCCTTGGATCCCATCAGTATCAAAAGTGTCCACATCCTCCAAGTATTTCCCATCTGTAGTGACATTCCTGGTATTACAGCTATGATCCCATTCCCATGAGTCAGTTTCATTTGCTGCCTAGTCTTCCCTACTGTCATACTCTGAACAAAGGAAGTTTGAGTCTCCCACTCCCCCCCTGCCCCTGTTCAGTCTTTCCCTTCCCTCCCCTCCCCCCCAATTCAGTGAGTTAGTCTGCAGATTGCTTCACACCTTTCGGTTATCCCTCGTGCTCCTAGTCAAGGAAACATCATTGCCTTGACTAGGGGCAGGCATCCCTCTGTCAACGCCAACACACATATTCCAGAGGATAGACCCAAAGGTCCCTGTACCTTGGTTTCATTAACATCATTAATGAGTTCTTTGGACCACTTGAGACACTAGTACAAGTGATCAATTTTGCCACAGCAAAACGTGGCAATATCCACGGAAAATCGTGGATATTGCCACGTCTAAGTGTTTTTTTTTCCGTGGAAACAATTCTGTCGCAATAGAGATGACCCCTAATTTGCGTTGCAAGAGCGACAATGTTCTATATTTCGTTAGATGTCTAAGCCGCCGCTATATCCACGCCTGGCCGTCTCTGTATCCACGCCTGGTCGTCGCTGTATCCACGCTCTGTATAAGGTTTTTTTTAAATGCAAACCCAGGAATATGACATTGCTATAGCCACGCCTTGCCGTCTCTATATCCACGCCTTGTCGTCTCTGTATCCACGCCTGGCCTTCGCTGTATCCACGCTTTGTATAAGTTTTTTTTTTTTTTAAATGCAAACCCCAGGAATAGCGACGGGGATGCTATACCTATGTAGATACCTTCATAATAAATTGATGGGTGGAAAAAACACTTTGACAATCCTTCTACCACAAACCTAAGATTATGAAAAGAAAGAGAACCTTGTTTCTAAGCAATTGGCCCAAAAGTTCCTAGAAGACTTCTCGTATCGAATGCTCTTCAATCAAAGGGAAGAATGTGACAGAATCAATACAGCCAAGCCTTCAATCTTTGGAGAATGATAGTTTTTTTGCAAGAAAGTCCTAACTATAAAACCCTTCTGTTTAACTCTAACCACTTGAAGAATGTGACAAAATCAATACAGCCAAGCCTTCAATCTTTGGAGAATGACAGTTTTTTGCAAGAAAGTCCTAACTATAAAACGCTTCTGTGCAACTCTAACCACTTGTTAGTTATCCAGTTAAATTTCTAGCTATGTTTGTTATAAACAAACTGCTTAAGAGTATAACATGTGGAATTTAACAGTTAAGAATGAGTATTTCCGATGTGGGAGGTTCGAATCCGGAGGGGAATGAGACATATAAACCTCTGTAAACTAATACAAAATTTAACTTTAAAATAGCCATTTATGTGAAAAATTCAAAATATACCTTTAAGCTTTCCTCCCTGAACATACAAAATTGCAAGTCCAAATTCTAATCTGGAGTCCAAACAATATGCAAACTAATACAAAATTTAACTTTAAAATAGCCATTTATGTGAAAAAATCCAAAATATACCTTAAAGCTTTCCTCCCTGAACATACAAAATTGCAACTCCAAATTCTAATCTGGAGTCCAAACAATATGCAAACTAATACAAAATTTAACTTTAAAATAGCCATTTATGTAAAAAATTCAAAATATACCTTAAAGCTTTCCTCCCTGAACATACAAAATTGCAACTCCAAATTCTAATTGGAGTCCAAACAATATGCATTACCAGACCGAATTCCATGGGCTTGAAAATGCATTACATCATTACATTGCATCACCATCTAAACACAAATTAAGAGTAGTGCGGCAACCTACTCCACACCTACTCTAAGCCAGATTCAATTCATAATTAGTGTTGGTGCTGGCAGGCTATTGTAAGCGCAAAATTGGGCCACGCCCAACACAAATTCAGAGCCAGACTGTGTATCCCACAGAGCGAAATTTTGCATATTGAATCCCTTCTGTATGTTTTTTCATGTCCTATAAACACAAAAAATTTACTTACCTGGTCAGCCACATGGGGTTTTAATCTTAGAATATAATGGATACTATTTACGATATAAACATTCATCATAACACTGGTTCAGGCATAAGGGAAGGAAGGAGATTTTATAATCTCAGAAACTATTCCAGAACCTGTAGGATAGGGGTATCACTATGTTATTATTCATATTAATAATTACATTCACATGCACAGCATATAGAGGATAGATGGGAAGGATGAGACAACAAACATATCACCCCACAACCAAATATATTAATTAGTAGGGAGGCCACTACCTCCGTAGAAAAAAAAGGGTTAGTAGTTTCTAATATCTAGGTTAGTAGTTTCTAATATCTAGGTTTAGTAGATTGTATCTTGATACCACATCCAAGATACATGTTTTGAACAACAAATTTTCCTTCCGTCATCTGACGTTGCAGCACTGAGCCTTTCCTTTAGAAAGTTTGTCCCACATACATATCATCTGTCTTGGTGACTGGTAATGTGCAGTGTAATAATCGTCGATGCATCCAAACAGGCAAAATTTCCAATCATGTGAGTATTGAATGGGATTTGACGCATTGAACTGCTCTACCCACATCCCCATGCTAACATCTTCCATTTTGAACAACTACAGGAAAGAAAAAGCTGGGTCACACAATAAAAAATACATGCCCAAATCACAATAAGAATAAATAACATGGGGGAAGTGGGTAAAGGAATTTTCAGCGAAAGATTTTTACCCTCAAAGTCTGATTCTTATGCTGAGATACAACAAAGTTTGTAATGTCTCGAGATATGATATATCCTGGCCCATTTGCATAGGGTGGGTAGTCATCCTCTGGCCATTCCTGAACAACAGAAACGAGAAACATTTACCAGGCAAATTTTGAGTCCCTTTTTCATCGTGAAAATTGAAGTTTCTCGGTCACAATAATTGAAATAGCTATTTTATAATATACCACAGAATTGCAACTTGAGAAACTGTCCACAAATAACTATTTGTTAGGGAAGACAATAGGCTACCACTAAGAAAAACTCTAATATATAAATTCTCTGAAGTGCAGACAGAGACCTACAATTTTATATAACTACTCAAGAAACACCTGAATCTTCAGAACATATTTGATAACCAAACATAGGATCATTTAAAAACAACTTTATACCTCATACGTGACAGCCCATTTCCCTACCCTGAGGGGATTGTGAAAATAATTTAGGTTGCCAATGTACAGAGGTTGTCCATGAGACAATCTATTGACTTCCTTCAGTACAGAATCAATTCTTACAAAGTTATCATCATCACATTTCATAATATATTTGGTAGCTAATCTCCGAACCTGCACGCAATTGGAAATCTCAACTGACAGACTTAAAAAAAAGGCAATTTACGACTTTGAATTAAATAGGAATGAATTACAGCAACTCAATTTTTTATAGCATTAATTATGGCTATGCATTTGGGAAGAGAATGTAATTTGAAACAATACAGCAATAGAAAGGTCACCACAACTAGGAAAATCACTTACACCATAATCACATATTGCAAGAGTCTTCAAAACTACGAGCTCATAATTGTCCATGAATGGCACAATTACCATATCACCATAAAAATCTGCTTCCTTCTTTAATTGTATGTTGACTTCCTTCCTTGCATTCTGTAATGATGGACGAGATTTAGTGTTTGGTCTCTAGTTCAATTACAAAGTTGAAAACAACCCAATGTCACAAGAAACAGTTTCCTCAAAAACAATAATAATACAATATGATCAAAATTCCTACTAGGTTTGGCATGTTGGTTTTCAATTTTAGTCAATAAGTTAAAAAACAGGTCTTCATGTTATGACCCCATTACTCACTCTGTGATTGACAAATACATAGATTTTAACTTATGGTCAATTCCATGTGTTCAGATAGCATAGATTGTGTCAATAATCGACTTCCTTCCTTGCATTCTGTAATGGTGGACAAAATTTAGTGTTTGGCCTCTAGTCCAATTGCAAAGTAGAAAACAACTCAATGTCACAAAAAAACAGTTTCCTCGAGTGTGTTAATAATACAAAATGATCGAAATTCCTACTAGGTTTGGCATGTTGTTTTTCAATTTTATTCAATAAGCAAAAAGAGAGGTCTTCCTGTAATGACCCCATTACTCTATAATTGTCCCAAGCTAACACGTTCCACAGCCCACTACAAGGTGCCTGTTGTATTAGCTAGTTGCATTCTGTAAGCAGCCTAGCCTTGATGTAATAGCATGTCAGCTAAATGACAGCAACCTCTCCTCAATTGGAAATATTAGAGGATAGACAGACTTGTAACGACTTAAAAAAACAGAAAAAAGAAGTGACAGGAAGCATTCCAGTATAGAAGCAAGAAAGATGCCTGTTTGAAAATCTCTCTATGGCATTCTATGAATCCTCTCTACCTATCATTCGTTAATTTAAAAAGGTTATTGTCAATAAGGTTCCCCATTTGTTAGTATTAGACTTAGATGAATATTCCATGTTCTCTTGGTCCTGGATCTTATACACCATATGAAGGTCATTATCTTCTCTGATGATATATGATATCCTATGCCCCTATGTCATAATATTTCCTCTTAATTACATTGATGTCCAGTGCAGTTCCAATGATACAATTAATTTCATCATTTCATTTCCCTATCAACTCTTTTAAAAAATAATCTAGCAAAAAGCAGTGTACAGTGCAACATACCAAGGCAACAAAGAAACGGGCCACAACTTTTGATGATCTAACAAGTTTAGACTGCATCCATGTCTTTCTGACAGCCATCCGATCTGCAAAGTGGTTTCCTGCAGAGAGTATCCCAATGAAAAGATCCACAGGACCTTCTGGAAAAGGTGGAGCTTTCTATTTGTCTGACATGTCTAGAAGTCTCTGAGGTGAAAAGCTTGGATGTGAGACAGGCAAAGAAGTAGCAACAACTGTATGCACATCAATGTCACCATTTACAGAAAATCCAGTTGCATCCTCAAGCACAAATCCCTGGTCCAACAACATGAATTTAGAGCTTACATTAATTTATAATTTTATACTGATGCCTTAATGCTTCTTGAATGTGAACAAATAACTGTGCAGCACTGGCTTAACATGGACAAGAACGTGGAGATAACAAATAACTGGCAGCACTGGCTTAACAAATAACTGTGCAGCACTGCCTTAATGCTTCTTAAAGTTTGTTGTTCAGTAAAATGACCAAAGGGGGCATTAAATACAATCCCCATATACAGTCCACAAGCCAAATATGTGAGCAGTATCATATCATTCGTGTCCCAAACGGTTGCAAATATATTAAGGCATTGAAATATATTTTTCGAAGCAATGCCACTGAGCGACTGATATCTCATTTGGGCCAGAGCTTGATATCTCGTTTGTTGATTTCATCAAAAGGCTTTACCATGAAGGAAATATACAGGAAGCAGCAACTATATTAAGGGAATTGGAATTAAGGAAAGATACAGGAAGCAGCAGCAGCATTCTATAGAGGATGGGAGGTTTGCTTATACTGATGATGCTCTTGTTCTTGTAGCTCGCATTCTTATTATAAGGACATCCACAGGGTCAAAATATCCAAGAAGTTTGTGCAAGTCTTCCATCCCTATTTCATTTGGAAGTTCTTCTCATGGCTTTTCATTCTTCAAATGCATTTGAAAAAATCAAAATGGCAGAGAATATTTTTTCTACCCTCAGCAATGTAAGTTGTCCTCCACTAGAACTTAACAGCACGCAATTGGTTTGCTGGTCTTTGCTAATTTCAAGACTGATGTTGATTCTTTGGCACATGATTCTCCACTCTACAACCTTCCCATCCTGGTTGATGTTCAATATAAGAAATAAGTTAATACAGATTACACAAGGAGGAACTTTTCAGCTTCCCACAGGAACAGGATATTTAGAATCATGGGTATATCATGTGGTACAAAGTGTTATAAATGTGAATGAGGGAGTCACAGAAGAGCATGGAATAGCTGATCTCTTTCAGCAACAAATTGACGTTAGTTGGGTTCCCTTCCTTCATACTTTAAATTATCTGCCAGTTTTGCGAAACGTTGTTATTGCAAATGGATGATTATTGACCTTCAAAGTGATAAGTGCATGATTGCAGACCTTATTAGTTATTTCAGAACTTACCTATACAATATCTAATGTCTGCTACAAGTTTACTGTGTTTTGAATGCAAACTTTATCTTTATTTAAATGCTGACAGTGATTGCTATATCTGATCTTGTATTGATTTAGATTCTGGACTAGCATTTTGCTATTTAAAGGATTGACTTGGCCTAATATAGCACTAATAATGGACTATTGCTGATTGTTTTTTGCACACTTTATTTATAAGAGAAAATCAATATTAACAGCTGGTGTAATAACCAACAGCAATCTATATTGCATCTATACTTACACTGGAAGTTTACTACATTATTGACACTTGTCTTTGGTATCTGCGAAATTGGACAAGTAGCAAGTTGAATTAACTCCTTGATAGATCTAGTTGTCTTTCTTTTATTTATTGTTTGACTCTACATAAGGCACTGACCTATGTCATAAAGGTTGTAGGAAGGTATCTGTTGGTTGTGTTGACAGTTATCTCAAGAGGGCTCTCCCTTGGATTTAGGAATTACCCAAAGTAGTTGAGAGACTGAGCTGAAATGATATTGGCTTTAGATCTCTCCAATGCATGAGAAGCCATTAAGGAGTAGTAGGTCGTGGAATTCACCAAAGTAGAGGAGGTGCCTCCCAAAGTTGTAAGGGGGGCCGCAACATCATTTGAAACCTTATGAAGGCCCACTATGTCAAGGCTCGAGACCAATCTCCAGAAGCCAAAAAGTGTCCTCTAACCTACCATGAATTAGTACTTATAAAGACCCGATTCAAACATTGAAGTCACCAAGGAGGATGACATACCCCCTAGAATACTAGGATATGTCAGGGTAAAGGTCCAGGAAGGTGTCCCATCAAACTCATAGTGAAGTGCAAAGCTCGAGGAAGCTGAAGAAATGTAACAAACCGCAATTAAAATGTCTCAAGACAGAGGAGCACTCCCACAAACTCGAACCCGCATAATTCTAGCAAGAACATCAGAGACAACCACTAAAACTCTGTCCTTAATGGAATCGCAAATGAGGCATGCCACACCCCCAAATCCCTAGACTTCGAGTGAGTGATAGGCTCCTATCTAGAGGTGGATGTATAATGGTAACCTGTAATAGAAAAGAGATTACACTCGAGACTGTCACGGGTCTTTGTAAGGAAGAGGATGTCATATGGGACATATATATCTCGGAAGGTCCCTGGAAAAAAACACACTGAGCCATCACATATCTAATAAGCAACAGATATGGATAACAACCTAGCCCCACCTAGAGGAGGGTGTCATTTGGCTCAAGGCCAACCATGGGGGAGGAGAGTTGGGAATCATTGCTATGAGGTGGCAAATAATAGCCCATTTCCCTTCCTAACTGTGATTTGATTGGCTCTCTTTTTTTCCCTGAGGAAATACGATTAGTTTGTGATTTCTTTGTGTTATATTTTTTAAATTTCTTGCCATGCCTTCTCAACATTTTGTTTCGTTAACAAAACACAATGTTTATGCCTGATTGTTGTTTGTTTGCTTTTTAATTACCTATACAACCACCTCAACTGTGTTAAAGTGTTATTTTTCCAGCATTAGGTTGGGAAATTTAAACTTTATTCCTACTTCACACAAATATTTTAACATCATTGAATTTTGTTGGTGTTGATGTTCAAATTTGTAATCACTAATCTGTTATCCTCATTTATGGCTTTCTTTGGTATTGGAAAATCTTCCCATGTGGCAGGGAACATAGTACCCTATACTAACTTCATAATTTAACCAGCTCTCACTGTTTTTCTTTACAATTCACTTGGTAAGTGAAGATGCCTCAATAATGCCCATTATGACACCATTCCCATCAGACATGTTAAATGATAGTTACCGATAATATTTTTATCTGTCATGGTTATACATATTTCAAATTAGACACCATGTCGACACTTCATATCGTTCTTCTATGTCATTGTTCAAAGTACAACCCATATAATTGTCTCAAAACGCTGGACACCCTATCCTATCTTGTGTTTTTTATTTTTATCTTTTTCCTTTTAATAAAATCTTTGATTCCTCAACTTCAACAATTAGATTCTTTGTCTATTTGGCCCATTGCTCAGATAGGCCATCGTTTTAATAATACATATCAGCCCCCCCTTCCAAAATAAAGGGTGAAAAAACATGGGACTCATGTTTCTTTGTTTTCTTTTGGAATGCTTCTAATCATCCATTAGATGTCAATGCATCTTATCCTCAATGTTCGGTAGTGACACTCATGTAAATGCTTGTGCATTTCATGTGGGTAGGAGTTATTGCATTCCATGCCTCCAGTTTAGCAAGGGTTACTTGTAGGTGGCCATTATTATCTCAAATTATCTCAAGATTCCATAATTGAGTTTCTTGAGAAGCTTTTACAACAGTGGAAAATGATTATGCATTATGAAAACTAATCATTTCCATAGCTAATACCAATTGGACCACCAATCATGATATTTGTGCCCAAATTCCATGTTAAGCCGCACCATGTTATTGTCTGGTAATGTAAGGAATCAGGCTCAATGAAGACCCACAGGATGAAGTATTTGATTTATGGTCAGACCGTTGGGTCAAAAGAACAAGAAGGCCACAAATGATGGAATCGACACAAAGTATCATCCAACTGATACAGGTTATGTTAGTGGTCAGGTTGATCGAGTGTTCAATACAGTTCTGCAATATTATCAATGCCCAACCCTTTACATAGTCATGCATACCCAGTAAGCCCAGAATATGAATTTGGTTCTGACTTTTGAAAATCTCACAAAGGGCTGGTCTGGACAGAATGAAAGGTCAAACCTTCGAAGAGTTGTGCCTAAAAGGCTAGAATCCTGTCAAAGTAGGGTTCCCATGCTAGAAAAGGTCCAGCTTCATCCAGATCATCAAATATATATCCATAGGATGGCCTCTGGCCTCTGACAGAAGTTTGCTAACATCAGCTTCATCCAGATCACCAATATGTAGCCAAAGGGATGGCCTCTGGGCTCTGACAGAAGTGTGCTAACACCTAAGCAGCCAAAGTGGGCCTACCAATCCACAATGAGAACATGGATACCTAATAAGCATAGAGTTTTTATTTTTGGTTTAACAGTCAAGTTTAAAAAAAAAAAAATTAAAAAGGATAAAAAAGAAATGCAACAAATTTTTTGCTAGTAGCGCTTGGACACGAGCAATTTCACAACAAACACACATTCTCTATTTTTGGTCTTGTCTACATGACAACCCTCAATAACTATTATCACTTCAGATGGGTTGGACACAGACCTTAAAATACACATCAAATCGGTCCAAGAGCTCCATTCCAATAGGGATGATCATGGAGAACTGTTCAAAACGAAATAAACAAAGAATGGAAAAACAAAATGCCATGGAGCTTTGGTGAAATGTTTAATGGTCACCTGACCTTCGACGCCACGCCATGGTGAGAATGCGCGTTCATTGATGATTGGAAGGCCAACATTTACATAATGGTCTTCGCAACACCCCAACACTGTTGACTTACACATCGATTCAAAATCTCTAGCAATGTAGCATATACTGTTTTGGAGAATATATCACCATGGGTATTGAAAGAAACTTATCAGGATATCGGAGAATATTAGAAAATATTGTTAGAAGGCAACCTGAAAAACTCTGAAAACTTTCTAGGTGAACCAAAATCCTGGTTTTGGAAGAAAATGGCCCATATACGCTGAAAACTTAATGTGAAATAGCAAAAAATTTTAAAAGAGGAAATAGAAAGGACCTGGTAACAAGCTTAGCTAAACGCCCCACCAACATCATTCACCAGAATCGTAGACCCTGCATTGATAATTTGTGCAGTCATTGGAGAAACCCCACCCTATCAAATCTGCGAGCAGGCTTAGCTAAACACCCCACCAACATCATTCACCAAAATCGTAGACCCTGCATTGATAATGTGCAACCGTTGGAGAAACCCCACCCTGTCAAATCTGCGAGCAGGTAGGCATAGGTGAACAAACCCCAAGCCATCGAATCTAGGAGTAGGCAAGTGTAGGTGAGAAAACCCCAGTCCATTGGATCGATGAGTAGGTGTGCTAATTCTGAAAACCCCAATCACCCAAATCGATTATGGTCCGAAGAGGGCCTGCAAATACAACCAACATTCCATGGATGGTGCCATGGGAGAAGGTGGATGTCAACAATGATAATGAAGTTTTTTTAATATTTTTTAATGAAGTGTTTTAAAGAATTCAATTGTAAGTAGGATAAAATGGATTCCTTCCGCACGTACGAAAGATTACCTATATAGGTCTCATATTTTGGTTCAAAGTCCATTAATGGAATATTGTTCAAAGTAGGTATTTACATATTTGCAAGAGCTATAGAGGGTAAATTCAACATATTAGAGGAATATTAGCATATTTTTAAGGATTGGGTGTAGAATTGATGGGTCTTGGGGCTTAAGCAATGGTCAAAATTAAAAAATAGTGTTTCAAAGCCTCACTTCTATTTTCATGGAGAAAAATATTTGCATGCATCCCTAACCGTGACATAATCCCTAAATATGAAAGTTTTGGAAGATGAGAATGATTATGATGAAAATATGAAAAAGGGATGGGTTGCATGGCTCGAGACTTGGTTTTGTTCCAAACATTATGGATTTAGTCCTAAACCATTTCTTTTAAGACTTACAAGTCATGCATGGGGAAAATTATTTTCCTATGTAAGAAATCCTCATCCTATCAGAGGAATGTGGCCTTGATTTTGGGGATTGGACACCCATGAAATGTATTTTGTGTCTAAATCCATAATGTGGGATAAAAGGACTAATTTAGGTTGTAATACTCATTATTAAGGCTCATAATCCATAAATATAACCTCATACCATGACAAATAATTTATAGAAGAAATATTTGAAGTTTCCACTCAAGGCGTCGTCGCTTAAGCGACGCTTATGAGGCTAGACATCACTTAAGCGACACTTATGAGACTAGACGTCGCTTAAGCGACGCTTATGGCCACATTTTCAAAAAAAAAAATTATCTTTGTGATTTTTGGTAGGTTTAAAAAAAGAAATCCATGCGTCGTCGGATTTTTCCGTCGGATTTTGGATCAAAATGTAGTAGTGCTAATAGTGGCATATATTGTTTGAAATGTTACATCTAGAAGATCAATGAGATGAGCCAATTCAATGTTCTGATTGTGAATATGGAATGTGATACATCCTACAAGTTATCTAGAATATCTAATTTAGGAGCTTTGATTTCCATGTCCAAATGCATTTTTATAGCCATGACGAGGGTTGATAATTATTGAGAGTCCCTAGTTTGAGAAACATTCCAACATGAGCAACTTCATAGAAATTATTAGGGTTTCTAGGCTTCTAGGCCATAAAAATGCAACAAAGCTCCCAAAATTCACTAACGCCAAAGATAAAGAGGTCTAACCTGGACCACAAGTGTCAAATCTTAATAACACGCCCGAGACAAATAATGATTTTCAGTCAAGCAAGTTTGTATTTTCCATTTCTCAAATGGTATGCAAACAAGTATGTATATTTATTTAA
>LPNX010679524.1:66172-107236 GCA_001517045.1 Pseudotsuga menziesii
CCGCTAAGAATCCTATGTCGCTTGACGTTTCCAGTCAAGCATTAGCTATGGTCATCGACTACTGTGAATACAACGTCAAAGAATATATAGACGATGTTGACAAGAAGAACAGGTGGAATGAGGCGTTCGCACATATTTTAGTAAACGAAGCGTCTACTTTCTTGGATGTTATGAGGGTTGCCGTTTCCCTTGAAATGAATCATCTGATCAAGAAATGTCGAAAGTATGGCAGTTGTCATACCATTGGAGAGATTCGTGCGGCTTACAGAAGGGGTCATGGCTTTCGTAGCGAGGACGATCCCACCTGGAAATTAATATTAGAGGCCCTGTTTTAGGGTTTGGAAAAATGGCAAATAGGGATAGAAAGCATGTTTGTTAATATTGTAGTCTATGTTTTAGATTTTGGAAAAATAGCAAGTAGGGCATGAGAGACTTTTTTTTAGTATTACAGTCTCTTTTAGGGTTTCGAGAAATAAGGAGACTCACGAAGGCTGTTTATTGATATTACAGTCATTGTTATTGTTTTAGGGTTAGAAAAAGCCCTATAAGAGAAATAAGTGTTGATCACTATGTGTCTAGAGGATGTGCTAGATGCATGAGTGCTTGTACCAAAGGATGAGCACTCAAAAGGATACATGGAGCGGGTTTAGTTGGTGGATTATAATATCCACCACTCTTTTTCCTGTCCTGAACTAACACCATAGAATGGTGAGGGGAAGAGCCCTAGATGTTTAATCCATTTCAACCACTCTAAAAGTATAGTATAATGAATATGCTTCATGTGTCTTGTTTGGAAACTCGCACGCAGTCCATAAGTATGTCTAGCTATTGCTGTATAGGATCCATTTTGGGTTTGGAAAAATAACAGTTAGGGCAGCAAGAAAGATTGTTTAGTATAGTGGATTAAGTTAACATAAAATCTTTGTAGCTTGCTTGAACTATGGATTTCTTGGTTTTTTGAATTAATAGGATTTACATTCAAGTATGGGTTGCATGCTGTATGAATGTCTTTGTAAAGGTTTTGGAAATTACAGTCAAGGTTTAGTAGGATTCCAAGTTCAAATACTTTATTGGTTGCATGTTGTATAAATGTATTTGTAAATGTTTATTGATATTATAGTCATTATTTTAGGGTTTGGAAAAATAACACTTAGGGCAGCAAGAAAGAAAGATTGTTTAGTATAGTCCATTCTGGGAAGATAAAATCTTTTGAATTAGTTTGATTGCTTGGTTTTTTGAATTAGTTTGATTGGCATTCAACCATGGGTTGCATGCTATATGAATGTATTTGTAAATGTTTATTGATATTAAACAGTCATTGCTTAAGGGTTTGGAAAAATAACAGTTAGAGCAGCAAGAATGAAGGATTGCTTAGTATAGTCTATTTAGCAAACATAAAATCTGTATGGCCTGCTTGAACTATGGATTCCCTGGTTTTTTGAATTAGTTTGATTCACATTCAACCATGGGTTGCATGCTGTATGAATGTATTTGTAAAGGTTTTGGATATTAGTTTTTAGAATGACATTTTGTGGTGAATGTAGTAATTTGAATATTTTGTTGTTTATTATTATTATTTGGATTTGGATTATTTGTACTTTTAATTATTAAGATTATTTGTAGTTTCAATATTATGTTTTAATTTTCATTTTCAATATTATGGCAATTTGAATGTTCTTTTATTTCCAGTATTATTGTGCCTCTTTATTTGCAGTTTGAGTATATATTATATTATATTGGATGTATAAAAGTTCAAAGAAATAAGAATTTCATTTTTTATAAGTTTGAGTATTATTTAGTATTTTTTTTTTAAGTTTGAATATTGTTTAGTATTATTTTTTCACCTAAATAGTCTATTCTTTGTGTGGTGCTTGAACTATGGATTGCCAAGTTTTTTGAATTAGTGGGATTTACATTCAAGCATGGGTTGCATGTTGTATGAATGTATTTGTAAAGGTTTTGGAAATTAGTTTTTAGAATGACATTTTGTGATTAGTGTGTTAATTTCAATATTATGTTTTTTATTATTATTTGGATTACTTGTAGTTTTAATTATTAAGATTATTTGTAATTAGTTTCAGTATTGTGTTTTGATTTGCATTTTCAATATTGTGGTAATTTAAATGTTCTGCTTTTTTTGTCAATGTTATTGGGCCTCTTTATTTGCAGTTTGAGTATATATGATATTAAATTGGATGTCTAAAAGTTCAAAGAAAATATGAATTTCACATTTTTTTAGTTTGAGTGTTATTGTAAGAAATTCATTCTGCTGATTTTATTTCATTTCAAACTAATTTAAAGTGGATCTAAATTACTTGACTTTATTAGACTCCATGTTTTAATTTTTATTGTTATTATTTGATACTAATAGTTTTGTACTTCAATCTTATGGTTTGTATTATTTGCAATTTTTTTTATGTTTCTTGATTAGTTTCACTCTTATTATTTATGATGAATATTATACAATAAAAGAAAATATAGTATTGATCATTATTTAAATTACTAAGCATGTCTCTTCATTTAGATTTTTAATTTATATTTCTATATTTTTTAATTATCTCCAAAGTCCATATTATATTATTTTTCCATCATGCTTTTTATTTATTCACATGTTACTTTCAATGTTATATGTTATTGTTTTCATTTGAATATTATATATTAATTATATATGTTCAAATAGCTTAGGATTTCAACATATTGCTTGTGGAAATATAACTTAAATGAAAGAAATAACACTGCATTCCACAATTACTCTTATGAATATTATTTTTTTAGTTGATAGTGTTAAAGTGATGGTTTTTAATATATGTAGTTTATTATTAATATTGTATATTTTATTATTTTAAATTTTTTTATGTATAATTTTATGGCAGATTTTTATTTTAGAGATGCATATTACAATTTATAAAAGTATAAGTGGATATTAAATTTACAAAATAAAAATTACATTAATAATATACATTTTATTTATTGATAAAATTATACTTTATTTTTACTTCATTTTATTAATTTCACTTCGAAGTAAAAGTATCATTATATTATCTTAAAGCAAAGAATTGCAATTCCTTCCATACTTCTGGACCATATCTTTCACACTGTCTAAGCTAAACTTACATCAAAAGAACCAGTTTTAGTAACCTACACCCCCACTAAAGAACCAAAACTCGACCTGAAAGTTCAGGGACATTTTTATATAGACAGACCATAGATAAGAACAACAAAAGAGCCGCAAAAAGACCACAAGGGCCCATGACAGAGTAACAAAGAATACGAGGCCAACCGACCCGTGCATATAACTTGTATATACCATTGCAAAAGACACCCCCGCTTGAATTGTGTAAACACCAAAGAGAGCTAGAGCACGAATACCCAAAGTTGCTGGAATGGAGCAAGAACTGTATATTGCACAGCAAGAATTAGCAAGCATTCATGTGAAATGCAGAGGCAATTAGTGGGATTTACATTCAAGAATCTTGGCTGATTTGGTTGCTCAAAAGGGGGTAATTGGGATGATGAGATGCAGAGGCATCATTCTGAAAAGAAGGAACTTGAAGAACAAATGATGACGAGACAGATTATGGTTACTGAAGACCTAGCTGCCACACACTCTAAATTACAGACTACTGAAAAGAAATTGGTTGAATCAATGTCAACTGTTGAAGTTCTCATGTTAAAAAAAAGCAACTGGGAAATTGGAAAGGAAGCTCTGCTTAAAGATTCAGCTGATTCTCGTTGTAAAGTTTCTGATAAAGAGAAGGAGCTCTCATCTTTGCATGGTACATTAGCTGAAGCTACAATCAACAGAGGATAAAATTGATGCTTTGTCTTTGTTACTTAATGATTTTGATCGCTCTGAAGAACACTGGAGAAGTGAAAGGGAAGGTCTCTCCTCTAAGATTGATCTTCCTCATGCTTCCCTGGAGAAGTGAAAAGGAAGGTCTCTCCTCTAAGATTGATCTTCTGCATGCTTCCCTTGTTGAAAAAGATAAAGAGGTAGAAATTCTTCGAAATCAACAAGTTACACAAGTTTCAGAAGATGTTCCACGGTTACTTTGAAGGAAGATGTGGAAAATGAAGCTATCAAGTCAGAGCTAGAGAGAATGAGATTTGAATCTCAAAATCTTAGAGAAAAAAATTTTGAGAAAGACCAAACTATTCTATCGAATTATTTAGGCAGCTGGAAGTTGTAGTTCTATTTCATCTTTTGAATTCTAGTATGATGAGCCATATTAAAAGCTATAGGAAATATGAATCCAAGGAAGGCATGAAGTCGAAGATTGAGTGGTTAAAGCAACTAGCAAATATGATTAGCAAACTCATATATCAGAACTTTAATAAACTAAGAAAATTGACCTCCAACATTTAACTTTAGACCTGAGTATATGATGAAATAGTTTGATACGATAAACTTTAGATCTGAGTATATGATGAAATAGTTTGATATGATAGGGGAAGTTAGGTACATGATTACCTTTTATGAATTTACTAGATATAGACACGATTAACAAGAATGATTTGATGAACAAAATATTTGTATATGATAAGGGGAGTTAGGTACATGATTACCTTTTATGAATTTAGTGGATATGGATATGATTAACCAGAATGATCTGACGAGCAAAATATTTGTATGAACCTTTGATGACTTGAATATCTGAGCTGACATCCTTGATGATGAGTTTATTGTGGATGTGAGGTTGGTAATATGGACATGGTATTGACATGACTATGGACAAATTAATAACTTATCTTTGAGAAATATAAACAGTAAACTCATAGATGACGAGGCACTGAACATATTTTGGCAAAAATTTGCATGAAAACTTCTGTCAAGAAGTGATATATGGATCATGGTTACAATGGCAAATATAAAGCAAGAAGATATAACCAACGTTAAACTCGTAGTTTTTCCAGCAAGGTTAAACGATTGAGCTGAGTAATGAGTATAAGCAAGGAATTGAAATGGACGTCCCTATGATTTCTTCAGATCCACATGCTTGTAAAATGTAAAATATTTAAGGTTCAATATCCATATCTCATACATCAGTTTCAATTCTTTAACCGACTGATAGCCCTTTTCTTTTCTTTTTAATAATAAGACGGTAATGACCTAAAGGACTAATAAGATAAAGAATTTGGTTTTTTGGGTAACAAACCAGAGTGGATTTGGTCAAAAACGTCAAAAATGACAAGGTCATATCCTCAAAAACTTCAAGAATGACAAGGTCATATCCTCTCTCAATGAGAGAAATATTTGAATGAGAAAAATATTCTCCTGAAGAAAAACCTTGGGTTTGGTGGATACAAATGATGTTTTTAGGTTGAGTAACATTGTTATTAATTTTATGGTTAGTAGATTGTTAAATTTAGGGATCTTGATATTTGATCCAATTCAACTCAATCCAACTTTAAGATGTAAAAATTCATAATATTAACCTACATAACATACATAAAGAGTAGGATGAAGTTATTATAACAATTTTATGTTTGATTGTCTTAAAATTAAGTCAGTTGGATAAAGACAATTGAGATAAGTTTTTGATTAAGTTAACTCTGAAAGTTGACCAAATTCAATTTATTTAAAAGCAAACAAACAAATTTATAAAATATTAATTTCAAAGAATAACTAATAATAATAATATTAAAGCTATAAATAATAAATCCATTAAAACTATTAAGTTTTTTAGTAATATAATTTTCAAAACAAATAATAACTACCACAATATTAAAACTATATACTAAAACATGATAATAATAACTGCTTTAACATTGAAACTATTTGCTAAAACATGAAAGAGTAAAATCAACTTATAGCATTTTCTTGCTTTAGGATTGAATTAGAAGATCCAAAATCTGAAATTCATATTAATTAAAGTAAAATAATAAAACAAGTAATAAAACAAGTATTGAAAAGTTTATGTTATGTATTGAACTTAAGCTATCCAAATTTAAGTTAAGGTCAACATTTTTTAGTTTTATGATAAAAGAAATTACTACAAATTTTGTTGAACTGAAATAATGACATAATGTTGAAAACTGTAAATAATAGTAAAAGCATTAAAATTATCTATAGACTTATAATAGTGATATTCAAATTATCAAAAAAAAAAGCTGAAGTGAATTGAAAATTTGATTCAAATTTTATAGACTTATAATAATGATATTCAAATTATCAAAAAAGAAAAGCTGAAGTGAATCGAAAATTTGATTCAAATTTCAAAAAGAAAATTACAAGCTTTCTCAATTCTAACAAAAAATAATAATAACTTAATATTAAAAAACTATATGTAATAAAATTATTATTTGATAACATAATAGTAGTAGTAATGTTTAAAAGAACACATTACAATGAAACTAAAAATGATTAAAAATAATGTAAATACCAATACTGGAAAACAAAACTTCCTAGGATTTACTTCCATGAAAAGCACCTACAAAGCAAAACACATGCCCTCTCTAGAGGGTTGTTGAAATCAAATTATAATATGGATGCTAGAAGGGTTTTTTTCATCCCAAGGATAGGTTGTGGGGCCTTAATCATGGTTGAGGAAGGAATGTTCTTCATACCCTTGAATAGGTCCTTGAGATATTGTTTAATATTCTTTATCTCAAGAGTTTTCAAAAAATCATCAAACCAACACTTAGATTCCTTTCTAGGGGTTATTCTTGGGCCTCTTAGTAGGATACAAACACCATGAGAAAGTTTCATAGATTGGGATAGGTCCTTGAGGACTAAACATACACAAAAGAGCGAACATGAAATTTCATCCCATAATGAACCTTCTTAGGTTCAAGGGCATGAACAAGACCTATAAACTACAACACGAGCCCTCACTAGGGGTATTTCTAATAGAAGTTTGATATGGGTATCATTAAGATCTTTTTCATAGTATTGGTGGGTCTTTGGACTTTAACAATGGTCATGGAAAGAAACCATAGACACATTCTCTTGACCATGTTTACCGGAGAAAATAAATAACCTTGATACCTAAACATAGATTCTTTGGCTTAAGTGGCATTAAAATGTCCTTGAACCACTATACAAGATCGTGTAGGATATCCTTATCCTACTGAAGGGATAAGACCATAATAAATATATATATTTAGCACCAAGAATGGCTCTAATGTTTTAAACAACATCAAGAGAGTAGAACAATTCTCGTAGGCCTTGAAAAATATTTTGACAATCAAGGACCATGAATCACAACATGGAATCACGCCTCCTTAAGGGGTTTTTGACATTTGATTTGGGTATGGATACCGTTCGAAAGTTTTATAGACTATGTATAGACTATAGATAGGTTGCAATACCTTGGTCATCATAAACTAATGAAAATAAGTTTCTTGGTATATTTTTTGAATCTTTGTGAGCTTAAGAGTCTTGAATAAGTCTTTGAAATTGTTAGAGCATAAAACATCCTCAGTACCATAGTCTTAGACCTTAGATACTTTCATTTTCTTCCATGTAGTGATTCATATTGTTAGACTTAGGGAAATTGATCATTTTCCATAGTTGATGCGCTCCTAGTTGATCATTCTACACAGTTGATGTGCTCTAGGTTGATCATTCTACACCAAGAAACCCACATTGATTGCATTCAACCAAGAATGCGCTCCCCTTTCTCTTTTGAAGGGATTTTGACTCCTATGAGGGGCTACTGCATGAACTAGGTGGTTGTTGGCCTTCCTTGGGCATTTATTGCCTCCTTGGTGCATGAACTAGGTGGTTGTTGGCCTTCCTTGGGCATTTATTGCCTCCTTGGTCCACTGCCACTCACCCATGTCCTCACCCACTACTATCATACCTCCACACACATTCCATCACCCACGTTCACACTAGGATTAGTGACCAGTTGGGATGAGATGAAGACTTATTGGTCCACCTATGGGGGGTTTGAGGGTCAAATCTTGAGCTTCCACTTGTATGCTTTCACATGGCCTCGAAGGCCTCTAGATTTTTCCCTATTGTACTATATACATGTTCTAAACATGTAGTTACATGTTATACAATGACAATAATATCCATTATTGAGTTCATGTGTGAATGCAATTTCAGTCTTTTTTGCTAATTTGTTCATGTTTTGCAAACTATAGCGAATTGTGAGTGTTTCTTTGGCTTCTAGATTCAATTGTGTATCAACTCTCACTTGCTATGAGAGCTGATTGAAGGTGCAAATCCTCTAGATAGATTAGAGAGTTTTCATTGCAGAGATGATCAGGCCCATGTTTTTCTGACACCATTCAACTACTTCAACTACTTCGAATGGAAGGCCGAAATGGTTATCCAACTGAGGTCAAAGTGCCTCTTTAGGGTCACCATGGGGACAAAGGTTGAGTCAAACTCTCTTGCTGAGAAAGTTATTCAATAGACTTGATGAAGCATTTGGAATGCTTTGTCTCAGCATTTAGAGAGACTTGGTCTTTCATGTAGAAAGTCTGCCTACTCCAAATGAAGTATGGTTGAACCTTGAAGCTTTGTTTGGAAAGACTAATGAGATGAGGGGTCACTAGATCTAAAATGAGCTCATCTCTTTGAGTCCATGAGACAATCCAAAATTTCTTCACCAAATTCAAGTCATTGGTGCTTCAACTCAAGCAATGTGGTATAGAGAAGAAGGAGGAGCAGCTCAGACTGTCCATACTTTAGATTCCATACTTTCTTTAAATCTCTATTCTAACTATATATCCTTATCGAATCTACGAATGAGATGTCCAAAATTGCACCATAAAAAAATATATCACTTTTAAAATCACGTACAAAAGCAATTACAATATATGAACTGATCTGTTATAGTGAAAAAAGTCCTCTTACAAAGTACATATTCTTGGAAACGTTTACATAACAAACAAGTAATTTCTTACAAACAGTGCATATTCTTGAAAACGTCCACATAACAGGTAATTTCTTACAAACAGTAGATATTCCCAACACACTCAAAGCTCAATTTTAGACTCAAAAAACTGGACATAACGGGTCAATTCCTTATAAACCATATCTTGGAACACCCAACGTTGGTTGTGTGGGTGGAATTACAGACAATGTTTATGAATGACGTAAAAGGAATGGGCGCTTTTAGCATAGCAGCAAAGCCTATAAGAAGGTCACTATGAAGAATATTAGAGGTGCAGAGCTGTAAAAATGGTTTAGAGAGTTTAGTTGGTCGTTCTGTTAAGACCGTTTCTTTCTGGATATTTATACATGGCCACACTGCAGATGATCCTGTTTGAATTCTGATTTTTTTAACTTTGACGTGCAACAGTTTGGCCTGCATTTGTGTTCTTTGCCCTTTTTGCTTAAGGCTAGCATATTTTGAACTGTGCAAAGATGGACTCGGGAGATTCACACTTGTTGAACAGAGCCTCCTCGTTTGTGTTTGCTGTGATGGTGATTTTGGCAGTGGCGTATGTCTCTGAGGCAACATTCAATCACAATAAATGGGAGCTCAGATACCAAGACTGGTCTCCTGATTGTATGCAAGCAACGATCATTGCCATTAATGGGCAGTATTCGGGTCCAAAGATCAGAGCTCGGGAAGGAGATACCATTGTTGTTGAATTAGACAACCAGATGCCCACTGAAAATGTTGTCATTCACTGGCATGGAATTCGTCAGGTACAATTTTGTTTCTACCAGAGGAATTCCATAACTAATTCTAATGGTGGTCATTTGATTGTGTCTTTAGCCCTATATGCTCTTATGCTTATCTTGTTTTATTTTCTACAGTTACAACTTCATATGG
Source organism: Pseudotsuga menziesii (assembly GCA_001517045.1). Classification (NCBI taxonomy): domain Eukaryota; kingdom Viridiplantae; phylum Streptophyta; class Pinopsida; order Pinales; family Pinaceae; genus Pseudotsuga; species Pseudotsuga menziesii. The sequence continues at coordinate 75,913 of LPNX010679524.1, forward strand.
TTATAATTCATTGGCATTTTGTAAGACGATCATGACCTAATGTTAAATATCTCAATATCCTCAGACATACTTCTATCATGATTGTCATACATGTTATTTTTTAATAACATTTTTTTATTTTTTTATAAAAATATGTGTTAGCACTAAAGAGATTACATATCTTTCCAGTTACACATCTTTCTCTTACTAAGTTGTAAAATGCAACTCTTTAATGTAAATGTAAATATCAATACTGAAAAACAAAACTTTAAAAATTACCATATTAACAAGAAAAAATTTAATTCCAAAAATTAATTTACAAAACCCTTACTATATTATATTCCTAAAACCTACAATCCACATGAAGTTATATATATATATATATATATTCTTAATATTAAAGCTAAAAATCCTTATAAATAATGTAAATAATAACCATAAAAAGAAAATAAAAATTGAAATTACCACATTAACCCAAAAAAATTAAAAATTTAATTCCAGAAAGTAATTTACAAGACCTTTACTATATTATATTCATAAAACCTGCAACCCAGGAATGAATATAAATCCTATTAATCAAAGAAACCAAGGCAACACATAGTTCAACCATGCCACAAAGATCTTATCTTCATAGAAGGGAATATGCTATTTATATGAAAAAAATAAAATAAATGAAAACCCTACATGTTATTTTGCCAAACCCTACAACAGGGAATGTAATACTAATTACATGTTATTTTGCCTAACCCTAAAATAGGAACTGTAATATTAATTTCCAGGAGGTATTGTACGTGTTATTTTTCCAAACCCGCCAAACCCTACAATAGGGACTCTAAGACTAATTAGATGATGTTTCTTTGTCAAACCCTAAAACAGGGACTGTAATATTAATTTCCAGGTGGGATCGTCCTCAGTACAAAGGCCATAAGCCCTCTTGGAAGCCTCACGAAGCTCTCCAATGGTATAACCACTGCCACAATTTCTACATATCTGTATCAGATCTTTCATTTGCAGGGAAACGGCAACCCTCATAACATCCAAGAAAGTAGATGCATCCTTTACCAATATATTGGTTAACGTCAAATTAAACTCGTTCTTCTTCTGATCACCATCGTGATCCACACATTCGCTGGCGTTGTATTCACAGTATTGGATGACCATATCTAATGCATGGCTGCAAACGTTGAGGGACAGAGGAATCTTTGCAGTGTAACCAGGATACTTGAATTGCTCCATCAGCGTCATTATCTTGTTTATGATCTCCGAATGGCATGCCACCGCTCCCCCCACCCCAAACACTCTGCCGTCGGTGGTCTGCAATCTGATCACCATCTTCTTTTTCAAACCACTCAATATTGTTGAGGATGAAGATGGCTTTCAACACAAAAAAATAAAATTATAAGTCCAGCATCAATGTTTTAACAAGATAGTTTAAAAAACCCTAGTGGTTCAAAATTAATGCTAAAAATAATCCAATGTAGCATACCTTTGTCAAAGCTTCTAAATAGAACGGACAATGCTTAGCTGTTTTCTTTGTCGGCATTGGACAGATATACTGAGATATACACTTCATGGGTTGAAACGGATTTCCAAAGGGGCCATCACTGGATAATTTCTCTTCGTTTGAGCTGTTGCTTCTATCTGGATGGGCTCTCTTCAAGAAGCCCTTCCCTTTCCCTTTGAACTTATCCATTGAAATGCCTTGTGAGGAACTTCAAACTAATATCGAAATATATGTAGAGCCTCTTTTTCAAACGCTCCTGCTTTACAGCGTTTTTTTCAAACACTCCCGCCGAGTAGATATCTCTGAGTGGCCTCGCATGCATGTCTCAGGGAAGGGCAGTTTGGTTTTATTATAATTGGGGCACTCTGTAATAACTCACCTTGAAAGTCTTGCATGTCTAAGTGAACGGCAGTTTAATTTATTATTACTGGGGCACTTTATAATAATTCGCCTTGAAAGCCTAGCATGTCTCAGCTAAGGGCAAGTTGCCCCAGAGTTCAAAGCTTTGCACGTTTAGGAAAAGGGCAAGGGCAGTTGTTGTTTTTTTAATCTCACATTCTTGTAGGTATCTTTCATGAATTGTTGGTTATCTATTTATCAACTATGAGTTATTCCTGCATTGCTATGAGTTATCCATTTATTAGTTAGCTACTAGTTATTTTTTATATTCATTTTTTTAAATTATTTATTTTGAATTTTCAACCACTTCCATAGAATCAATCTATACAGTTCTAAAAATCATAAGCCTTAGCCTACCCCATATCTCAAATAAAAACTTCTATAAAAGTAAATAAAAAAAATTAAATCTATATTATTATATTTTTATTAAAAAGCTAATAAATTTATATTTTTTTTTGTATTAAAAAACCTTTAAATCTAATACAGAGAGTAATGCTAAGACATAAAAATGTTATACTAAATTTAATAAAGCTTTCATTTAAGTTTTTATATTAATTTATAAAGTTATATTAATATCTTATTAAAAAATTTAATAAATGTAATAATGCATTATTAAATAAAAATATGTCTCACTAATTTTGGTTTACATTTTCTTTGAACTAATGAGAATATTTTCTATATGATGCAATAAATATATATCTCACATTTTAGTCATTCATTTTTACATTTTTTTAATAAATAAGAATATTCTCTATATGATGTATAGTTTTGATATTAAATTTATTCAATTAAACACATTGAACTCTTAGTTGAAGGAGAATTCAACTTGTGATGTATATTTGAGAAATTATGAAAAAACATATGAAAATTGTAACTATATTTTTAGTAATATAATTATGATTTTTTTATGTTGAAAAAAAAGTTTATATTTAAGTTTAAAAATACCTTCACATTATTCAATATATTAAATGGTATTGAAAGGATGAAAGAGGTTTTTAAAATACACTAGTTGTTGGTGTAGTGGAGCACGGGTGGGTAAGAGGTAGTAAAGAAGAGATTCTTGGCAAGTTATTTGTTGGAAGTGAAGCATCTCATAAAGGGTTGGGGTGATACATCTATTATCTTTAATCTTATTGAATTTTTCAATGAGCCATGAAATTCTTTCAAAAAGTAATGAAAATGATGGCATGTTCATAAAAGGGAGTTCCAAAGATGAATGGTCTTGTGAATCTTAAAGAATATGTTTGTTGGTTTTTATTTAAAACTTAAGTAGAAATAGTAAACAAGACTTTCTAAAGTAGATGCCCAATACTATGGATAGAAATAATAAGGGTATAAAACATGTTAAGAAGGAAATGGTACTTACAATATTTGTTGAATTATCATGTTATATTATTTAGATATATATTTTGAGAGGAGGAAACCTGTAAATTTGAGCACATAGATCTGTAGACAAATACACAACTCACAAAGTGGATCTCACAATTTACTCAGCGATTAAAGAATGAAACAGTGCAAAAAAGGCTTGTAGCTGTGAATGCTTTCACTAATCAAAAAGTAATCCGATTATAATTACAATGAAGTAAAATGGCTTCAATAGCCACAAGCAATTCGAATCCACATGAGGAAGTTCGAATTGATTAGACTCTACTTGACTATAGGTAACCAAGACCTTGTCTAAATCACTATCGGAGGACTCAGTAGTTAACTAACCTTGTCTAAACCATAACCGGAGTTCATCGGAGCTCTAAAACACAACTCAAGTGTTACATTCAGTGTTGACTAAGGTTAACTGACTGTGGTAGGTGAGAAATGCGCCCCACATGTGTTCAGTCAAGTAAACCTAGCGCTAACTGAATGTAGAGGACTAGAATTGAATGTAACTGGCTCCTAACTTAGCTTGACTAGTCATTAACTGAAGTGAACTGACCTTGGTTGGTTTTGGCACTCCCGGTGGCTTCCTAAATTGTAAGGATTGGTCTAGGAGGCTCCTAAACTGATGCAATCAAGTGCAATCAGTGGTAGTGAGCCTCAATTAGTGTTCCCCACACTTTAGTAACTGAAACATGTGCCTCAATTAGGTCAAGTGGACCCAATGGTGTTAATGACTATAAATAGACTGGATGGACTCCCGATTTAGACATGACTCCCAATTTAGACATATGACCAAATTTGGACAAGGGAGGATTAATAATTCTAACACCCCCCCTGAATGCTAACTTGGACAAACTGTGGGCCCTGGTAACTAAGACCATAGGTCACCCATTACATCAAGTAAAATAAAGTAACTGCTTAATACAAGGAGTTGGGGAAAAAACCACATGGGAAAAAAACCATCCCTCTAGCTAAGCAGGTAGAATCAGGTCTCAAGTTTGAAAAACTTGAAAATATGTTGCTGCAATCTTCATCTCTGTGAGGTAGTGAAGCAGCATGCATGGTGTGTTGTGCACAGGTATTCTGGGGCCTGGCATGTAGACTTCTCCTTCTTCTCCAAAAATGATGATGGGAGGATGGAGGAATGTGACCTTTGTCTCTTGCTAAATGAAGAGGTGTATGATCATATCCATTCTTCTGAATGTAGTAAGATTGAGCCTTTTCCATATTGCATCTTACATGAAGTCTATTGCACCTCCCTGAAGGAGGTAAAATAGTATGACATAGCGCAAGAGTCTCTCCTTTCTGAGTGTCAGGTGAGTTTCCAGTCATCTTCCTAGCTTCGAGTTTGGAAGTAGGGACTGAATCTAGATCTGAGTCACCATGAATCTCAATGTCATAAACTGATATAGATGGATCTGCAATACTAGTAGAAGCTATAAAAGAAGTAGATGCAATGATTTTACCTTCCCTTGCAGGTGGCTACTGAGAGTGCACTGGTTCTGAAGGAGCCATGAAATGTGAGAACGCATATGCTTTTGAAGCATGATTTGCAGTACCCTTTGCTATGATGCTCCCAGTAGAGATATCTGTGATCTCCACTGAGTTAGGACCAAAGATCACTCGCTTTGGAGATCCAGTATGGGTCATTTGATAGACAGATAACAAGTTTGAAGCTAGGGAGGGAACAAATAGCACATCTTTGAACCTTCCATGTTCAAGTTGGATAGAGCCCTTCCCTTTTGTTTTGACTTCACTGTTATTGCCCATCTGAATACTAGGACCATCAAAGGACTGATAAGAAGAGAATGATTCTATGGATGCAGCCATATGGTTGGAAGCTCCAGAATCAATGAGGAAGACAAGTGCTGATGTATAGCAAGCCTTCAGTGCATGTCCTTTCCTTTGGTATTCTTCTTCTTCTTCTTCTTCAGAGTCTTCCTTCCTTGCGCTAGCAGGTACATAAATGTTGTGCTTTTTCAAGAGAAGGGCCATTTCATCAAGTTGTCTTCTCATACAGGAGCTTTCTGAATGGAAGCCCCTTCCACAGTAAGAGCAGAGGACCTTGCCTTTGCCATTCTTCTTGCTTCTCTTCGAACCTGAAGGTTCTTTTGACTGCTCTTTCTTCACAGGGGACTCATCTCTTTGCTTTCCTTTGTCATTTGCTACCTTATCTCCTCTTGCAACTAGAGCTAGATCTTTGGGAGATCGAATGATCCCCATTTAGATCAATTTATCATTCTCAGAAATAAGAGTTGGATGAAGGCATTAAGAGTGGGCATCTTCCAATTTTGAGTAGTGAGCCTTACTGTTTGGAAGGTGGATACAAAGACTGAGTAGTCTGCATTGAGCTTTGTGAGAATGGAAAGGATGAGTTGATCTTCATCCTTCTTCACTTTGCATTGCTTCAACTGATATATCAGGTTCTTGAACTTTGAGAAGAATTCATTTAGAGATTCAAAATTGGATGGATTGAGAGTAATCAGATCATTTTCTAGCTGATGGATCCTCATCTCCTCATTCTTATCAAATAAGGAAGCAAGCTTGTCCCAAACCTCCTTTGGAGTGTCCAAGTCTTGGATGTGAAATCAAAGATCTCTAAAGACTGAGGAGAGCATGAGTCCAATGGCTTCATCAAGCCTGTTCATGTACTTAGCTTTGTCTTTATTTGATTTTGGCTCTTCCTCTGTTTCTTCTATGAGTCTGAAGAGATGCTTGGTGCGGAGCAATACTCTCATGACATCCTTCCATTGGTGATAGTTGAAGGGAGTGAGAAGCTCCACTGGATGAGCCATTTTGAATGTAATAAGAAAGACTGAGCTATTGTAGCGAATGCAGTGAGAAGAAGAGGTTGCTTGTAGCGAATGCTATAAGAAAAGCTGATAACCTGTCACACAATCAAACATACAAAGTAAGGTCGACAGTCTGCACTTTTGGAATTTCCTTCACACCCAGAATAGTTGATCAAGCAAGCTTGATCAACAATTTCCTAACTTGGGATATTAAGTGGTAAATTATCTGCTTCTGGTGCAGTACTAGAAGGAGCAATTTGCCCAAAAAAATGATCCAGTTGGAGATCTGAGGAGGAGAGGAGTCTTGTCCACCAAGGCTCTGATACCATGTAAATTTGAGCACATAGATCTGTAGACAAATACACAAATCACAAAGTGGATCTCACAATTTACTCAGCAATTGAAGAATGAAATAGTGCAAAAAAGGCTTGCAGCTGTGAATGCTTTCATTAATCAAAAAGTAATCCAATTATAATTACAATGAAGTAAAATGGCTTTAATAGCAACAAGCAATTCAAATCCACATGAGGAAGTTCAAATTGATTAGACTCTACTTGACTGTAGGTAACCAAGACCTTGTCTAAATCACTATCGAAGGACTCAGTAGTTAACTGACCTTGTCTAAACCATAACCAGAGTTCATCGAAGCTCTAAAACAAAACTCAAGTGTTACATCCAGTGCTAACTAAGGTTAACTGACTATGGTAGGTGAGAAATGCACCCCACATGTGTTCAGTCAAGTAAACCTAGCGCTAACTGAATGTACAGGACTAGAACTGAATGTAACTGACTCCTAACTTAGCTTGACTAGTCATTAACTGAAGTGAACTGACCTTGGTTGGTTTCGGCACTCCCAATGGCTTCCTAAATTGTAGGGATTGGTCTAGGAGGCTCCTAAACTGATGCAATCAAGTGCAATCAGTGGCAGTGAGCCTCAATTAGTGTTCCCCACACGTTAGTAACTGAAACATGTGCCCCAATTAGGTCAAGTGGACCCAATGGTGTTAATGACTATAAATAGACTAGATGGACTCTCGATTTAGACATGACTCTCAATTTAGACATATGACCAAATTTGGACAAGGGAGGCTTAATAATCCTAACAAAACCAACACTCATTCCAAAATTCCCTAATTTGGTTTTGTAAGGTCTCATTTGACAAGGATCTTCATTCAACTTGGTATAGGACGAGCATAAGAAGTTACTTTTGGAAAATGTTTCAATGGCAACATGTGCTAATTGAAAATTTTAGGGATGCTCATGTGCTCTAGAAATGATCATACATTCCTATTTAAATCGCTTCAACCCTCTCTAGGGCATCATTGACATCAAATTTTTTTATGGATGCCATTGCAAGGTTTTTCACACCAAGGATGGGTTGTAGAGCCTTATCCATGCTCGAGGAATGAAAACAACTCCCTTGGGATATTGTTGAATATTCTTAGGTTGAATAATCTCGAATTTGTTCTTAAACCAAGACATGATTCCTCTATAGGGGTTCTTTGTAGACCTTAGAGTGGGATACATGTACCACAAGACTAGGTTTTGTTCACTGGAAATGAGTGTTAGCACATAAAAATGGTAGAGCTCAACTTTCTTGAGCTCAAACACCATGAAAAATGCCAAATAAACATGACATTACCCATCGAGTGTTTAATAATCGAGTTGAATATGGGTGTTATTTTGAGGTCTTGGTCATCATGGGTGGGCCTTGGGTACTTAAATATAGTTGAGAGAGGAAAACAAGAGCCTTCGGGCTAAGAATTTCTTCTCAAGATGAAGCACCATGGATGGGTCGTTGAACCAACAAATATTCCCTCTCTAGGTGATCATTCACCCCAAGTGGGATATAGTTTCCATTATTAATTTAGTTGTAAACCAAGAATAGGTATCAAGGTCTAACTAAGCTAAAGGGAGGATAAAAAGAACCTTGTTCACCAAATTAAAATACTTAGACTCAATCACCAATAATAATATTTACAACCCATCAAGCTTCTCAGTCTATATAATTCCATGGATAGATCATCAAACCACGACATGACACCCCTGTGGGTATCAATTTTATACTAAAGGGATATGGGATGCCTGATTAAACCACAACATAGGCCTTAAACATGAATGTATCTTGGGCCCACACCAATACTTTTTCTTGTTGCCACCATTACAGTTCATTAGAATCCAAGTGTGATAGAGGCATTATGAGTAGGCTTTGTGAAATTGAATTAGGTCTTAAGATCTGAACATGCTTGGGGGGAGGTGAAGGGGATTAAACCGTAAATGGAAAACACAGGCCACAGAAATTTTTCTATCTCATTCCCACACCAACAATGTTTCTTATGTCCATGTTTTTGGTTCTTTGGTATCCAAGTAAGATACAATTTCCATGAGTAGGTTTTGTGGAGTGGAAAAGGGTCTCAAAACCTAAACATGGTCAAGGAGAAAACAAGGGGATTAAGGATTAAATGAAACTTCGAGTTCAAGAGTCATTGTTATGGGAGTAAGACATTTGGGATTAATTCCCTAAACATAAATTTCTAGGATTTACTTACATGAGAATCACCTACAAACCACAACACATGCCCTCTCTAGAGGGTTGTTGAAATTAGATTATAATATGGATGCTAGAAGGGGTTTTTTCACACCAAGGATAGGTTGTGGGGCCTTAATCATGGTTGAAGAAGGAATGTTCTTCAAATCAATATCCTTGAATGGGTCCTTGGGATATTGTTTAATATTATTTTTCTCAATATTTTTGAAGGAGTCATCAAACCAACACGTGATTCCTTTCTAGGGGTTATTCTTGGGCCTCTTAGTGGGATACAAACACCATGAGAAAGTTTCATAGATTGGAATATGTCCTTGAGAACTAAACATGTACAAAAGAGCTAGCATGAAATTTCATCCCCAAATGAACCTTCTTAGGTTCAAGTGCATGAACAACACCTAGAAACTACAACACCTCACTAGGGGTATTTCTAATATAAGTGTATTGTGGGTATCATTAAGATATTTTTCATAGTATTGATGGGTCTCGGGACCTTAACCATGGTCATGGAAAGGAAACAATAGAAAAATTCTCTTAATCGTATTTACAGGAGGAAATAAATAACCTTAATACCTAAACATAGATTCTTAGGCTCAAGTGCCATTAAAATGTCCTTAACCCACCATACGAGACCATGTAGGATATCCTTATCCTACTGAAGGGATAATACCACAATAAATATATATCTTTAGCACCAAGAATGGTTCTAAAGTTTTAAACAACATCAAGAGAGTAGAACAACTCTCGTAGGCCTTGAAAAATATTTTTACAATCAAGGATCATGAAACACAACATGGAATCACGCCTCCTTAAGTGGTTTTTGGCATTTGAGTTGGATATGGATACCATTCGAAGGTTTTATAGACTGTGTATGGACTATAGATAGGTTGCAATACCTTGACTATCATAAACTAGTGAAAATAATTTCCTTGGTATATTTTTTTAATATTTGTGAGCTCAAGAGACTTGAATAAGTCTTTGAAACAACACAAGAGAACTTTGTATGAGGTATTTGGTCCTCAAGATCGATATAGGTCCCATGAGTAGGTATTGTGCACTATAAATTGGTATTGAGACATCAATATGGTTAAGAGGGAAACAATAGCCTTGTGCCCTAACAAAACCCTTTTTATCTTAAGCACCATGAATAACACATAGTAATCATGGCACAAGCACTCTTTAGGGATTCTTTCTCATCTGAGTTGAATATGGGTGCCACTACAAGGCGTAAGGAATCATGGATTGGTTTAAATTCCTTAAACATATTTGGGGAAGGTAATAAGAACATCATACACTAAACCTTATCAAGCTCAAGTTCCATGGAAAAGTCCTAAAACCACCACATATGACCTATGTATCGTCTCAATCACCTCAAAATGGGATATGGGAGCCATCTGTAGATTAGTTGTGAACAAATAATTGGTATCAAGGTTTATTGGAGGTCGGGGGAGGACAATAAATTTCCCTTGTTTCCTAAATAAAGATTCGCAAGCTCAATTTCCATGAAAAATTCCTACAACCAACAAAAGAAGCCTTATTTTAGAGATATTCTAAGAATGAGTTGTTTACCAAGGGACATTATGATGGTTTTAGCAATACTAATGTATCATGAAGTATGACAATGGTAATGAAAGGATAATAAGGGAATTCATAATTTAACAAAGTGTATTGGACTCAAGCATCATGAAAATTGAATTGAAACACTACATATGACCATTCTATGGGATCTTTGGCCTCTAAGTAGGATATGGCCTTCAATTATTATTTTTGGGCAACAATGATGGGTCTAGTGCCCTAAACCAAGGTAAAAAAGGATAGCAGGGTACTTACATAAGAAAATGGATCTTCTAATCCTCTAGATGGTTTGTTTCACCTCCAAGTAACATCCCAAGCACCATTAGAGGATATTATGAAAATGAGATGGGTATGGGGGTGTTTATTATGGATAGGACAAAAAAAACAAGACATATGTCCTTAAAACTATGTTTTAGTGTTAAATGTTTTCTTTTAAAAATGTCAAGGAGAGAAAGTTTTACATTGTTACTATTTTATGTAAAAATAATCCACACACTTTAATAAATAATGCACACATACTTTGATAATGTGTGTGCTTTTAAAAGACAAAACACATGCATAATAATGTGCTTGCATAACCAAATGTGCACACACTTTTATAACTATAATGTGTAGGTGGTTTTATAATGTGCATATGTTGTTATTAATTTAACAAAATACGTAGGATTATCTATTTTTCCTTAAGTTTTGGATGGTTTGGTTTCCTTTATTTTAGCTTCAAAGTAATGAACCATGTGGTGTGGGTTGCATAAAAAAAATACACATTCATTTTTCTAGTTGCTTGTTATTATATATATTTTTAAAATATGGTCCATATTGTTTTAATCATGGTTTTAGTATCCCTCTAGTAGGTCAAGATCCTCTACAGAGGTCTCGTATGGTGGTTTGAGGATATGTTCATGGATCTATAAACTCAATATTTATGGTTTGTAGGAATTATTCATTCACTTGCGATTGAGAAGATTAATTTAAGGAATGATGCTCCTCTCATTATGCCCAAACCTTGGTTATACCTTGAGACCCATTCCTAGTTCACAATTAACATAGTCATGCAACCCATATTCCACTTGGAGGTGAAGGATACCCTATAGAGGTCATATGTCACCGTTTCAGGAATCTTACATGGTGCTACAACCTTAGAAGAAATGTTTAGTGTTGAAGGTTGTCGCTCCCCTCCCTCAACAATGGTTAAGGACTTGAGACCAATCCATTATGCCCAATACCTTGCTATTACCCATAGTCAACTTATATGCCAAAGACTCCTTATGGAGGGATTATCTCATAAATTCAAGGTTTCATTCATTGTGCTTGATTTCAAGAAGGTTCGAGTAGGTATTAAGGCCCTTATTCCCTTCCCCAACCCCCCTTCCATTATTATGTATAAGCCTTGACACCCATTTCCAGTGCAAAAAATCTAATAATGGCACATGTATCCTAAATAGAGTCCTACGAAGAACCACTACAAAGGGCCCTTATGTTGGTTCAAGGGCTTGGTCAAATATATTAAGCTTAAGAAGGTGAAAAAATCCCAAGGCTCTATTTTTTCTTTCTTGATAATGATAATGGCCCAAAAGCACATATTTTATGGAAAAAAACTTCTAACGTGATCCATACCCAATGCTAACTCTAAAGACCTTTTAGAGAGTGCAAGTGTTGTAGTTTATGAGTCATGTTGTTCATTATGATTAAGCTTGAATAATTATGTTTAGAACCTAAGGCCCAAGTGTTTTCCACCCTCAACTTAAGTACTTGAGCTCAAGTCACTAACAAAAGTACACACACTAATACAGTTTTACATGAAAAATCCATTTGTGTGTGTGTGTGTGTTGATATATTAAATTTAAGAGTTGAATATAGATTCAAGAAACAAACTCATATTGGGGATCTTAATGGTGGATGGATACCTGACCAGTGATCTTGAGGATGTCTAGTTGGTCTTCTACTTGGAAGATCTAACTAAAGGTTTAAATAGTTTTGAATATTATTTATTGGTCCCTTTCAAAGGAAGATATGACGCATCTCTCAATTCTCCACCACCCATCTCTCATCTCTCAATTCTAATTATTAAAGGAAGGAATTTATGCTTTGGGGAATAAATAGATAAAACAATTTTGGTGGATTTATATATGAAGGATATTGTCATATAATTACAGCGTCTGTTTTGGTTAAGATTGGCATTAAAAAGGTATTTTTGAGAATTTGGTTAGTATACATGGTGACAATAGGTCTTGGATTACATATGTCACTTCTATGGGCATCTTTCTCAAGTCTTCTTGGAGAATTAAAAAAAATTATGGTTAAAGGAATCCTAGTTGATCCCATCAAAGATCAGCGCAAAAGGGAAAACACATAAGATTTCGAGTTGTGGGAGCAAGGTGATTCTTATGGAAAAGATGGTGGTAGGAGGGTTATCCAAGTAATGATATATTAATCATTAATGTTGCTGACCCAGGAAAAGTATCAAACTACCTATCCTGTGTAACACATCTAAAAATCGTACACTAAAAAAATTACATGCATTAATTTCACATTTACTTTAGAAACATTCTATGTTTAAAATCAGTTATGGTTCTAAAATCTAAGGTCATGTTGTTATGAAAGGATTCACTGAATTTTAATAAGGCCATATTCTTTCGAAACCTTAAACCAGACTTCTGCGGGTTTGTAAAGTATGGATTCTCCATACATCGATCTCCTAATACGAAGCAGACAAGGTTTTGGTCTACCTGTGTTTTAGTTGGATCCCCATTTTTTTGTCGTTAATGCGGTTCTCATGATCCTATATGCTCTGGGTTAGATGCATCTTGTTTTAAAATAGTTAGCATGTGAGTGGATACAACTTCAATGGATCTTATTTATGTCTTTTAAGATTATACTACATGACGATGCAATATATATGTTTTAAGGTGTTTATTTTTTATCCTATCTCTTATGTTAATACTCCCCCCGAACATCATGGGAGATGTATGAGACTAGCAATGACCACGATGGAATTAGTCCCATAACCCAAAGTGTAAAGGTTTGCATCATATGTTATTGCAATGTGAATGTGTGCAAGGTTGACTTACACGACCAAGATTTTGATTTGGCATACGATTGTTCCTGTGATGATTTATGGTATAGTTTATTATTATTGTTTATGTTCATGCACCAATATTTGGATTCACAATTATTTGCTGTAATAATTCTGACGGTGCTATTAAATGGAACTTTTGGGTTGTAATGATAGCATGGTTGGGTTGCGAGTTGACAACGCAGCTAGGTCCATGAGGTAGTATGGGACTTAATCCTTCCCTACACTTTGATGGTGATATTGACAAGTTGCATAGGGTTTGTAAAGGCCCTTCACTTTGTCTAAAGGTTGCATTAATGTTGTTGTTTTGTTGGAAACCAGATGAGAGTTGATATTTGCAACTCTGTTGGTTTTTTCATGAGGTTTTCACAGTGGTTAATGGAAAAATGGTTTAAGTTCTTTCCAAGGTGGCGAGTACTCTGTATTTTCCCCTCGACAGTGGCCCGTCTCACCCGAGCTCCATCAAACCTTCAAAACGTCTATCTGGTGAAAGGTCTGCTTCAGCAGGTAATTGCAATGAAAACATTTTGTTACAATATTAAGCTCATTAGGTTTTCAATCCTTGTTCGTATTGATACTCACTTCTTTTTACAGACTTTGAAGGATAAGGGAGCTCAGAGGAGCCAACCCTTGGCCATTAATGCCCAGCATCATGGTAAGTGCTTTCGGCCCTGTATATTTAAATAGGTTCTATATTTACAAGATTTAAATGCTTAACTCTAACTTCAACTAGTTCAACATGCAGGTTTTGGCACTGGGAGGAAGAATACAAGGTCACCTCCTCCCAGTCCCACGTCTTAGAATGCCAGTGTAAGTGTTCTCAACCCATTCATTCTATAAATGTTTTTACCATTTCTTTTACCCTATAAAATGTTAACTCTTTTTTACTTGTCGGTTGCAAGACACGAGGGAAGAGTCATGATATTTCAATGGTGGATGGTGGGTGGATGCAACCATTAAGATAAGTTTCCTATCCAAAGCTAGTCTCTGTGTTAATGTTACTTGTGGGTTCATGGTTGTCGCTATGGAAAAGCTTGAGAACTTGGAAACAAGGGTTTATCCTACGTATTGTTTGGTTTAAGAAACAATACCACCATTTTCGATGGTTTTACTACCTATAACATTTGATGGTTAATAAAATATTATTAATTTATGACTATGTAATTATTCTTTTCACTTATATGAAGGACCCTGTGCAGAGATGGTAGCCATTGTGAAATGGTCTTAGGGCCAACTTAGATTGTTTTAAATGAATTTATATGTTTTTAAAAGATCTCCCCATAGGGACTATGACCATAACTACTAAATTGAAAGTATTTGTTATTAAGCTCGCAGCCCTAGGTTTAATATCAACAAACGCTTAAGGGTTGCATCCTGTAGGAAATAAATAATGGTTTTAAACTTTGTGATGGGGTTTATAACTTTTCATAGTCATAGGTTTATGTTTATTAACCCTTCTATTAAGAGATTCGAACTGTTGATCTCTGGTGGATGCATAGATTGAAATGTGATCCAATCCCAGATCTAAATACTGTTAGTTTATAATAAAGCAAGGGTCTATATTTCGGTATAAAAATTGTGAATGAATGTTTGCTCCAGATCTGTGTTACTGTAGAGAGTGGGTTGTTATTTTATTTAGGGGTTTTCGATTCAAAATACATGGGACTCGATCCCATGACCTTCGTGAGTATTCAGTCTCTGCATAAGAGGAACCAAGGCTCTGCCTCTGTATAATAATTTTTAATTATACCATGTATTTAAAAGTTGTTATCAGAGGTTATTAAGACTCTACTTAGAAACCACGATGTGGTTTTTTCCCAAAACGTCGATCCTCCTGTCGTAAGGAGTATTGTGATAACTAGTGTAAATAAGTGTGTATAGATTTGACTTAAAATATTTTGTTGGGTATACTAAAGGATCTGATCCCACGATTGTCATGGGAGTGTGTGGAAATTATAACAAACTGCTTTGATTTACAATGTGGAATTACCTATGATAATTGACCTCCATCATGATAATAGATCTGATAATTAATTTATCATTCAGTTTTATCAATTGACTTTCAGTTGTTTTTATTATCCGAACCTACTAAGGGAAGTTAAAGGATCCCCAATCCATTATTTTATATTGTAAATTTTAAGGGATTCAATCCCGTGACTAGTGATGTGTTCATGTATAATAGATCAAGGTTTTTAATATAAAAAAACCTTCGGGTCTGCTATAGAATATACAATCTATAATTATAATACATAATTAAGGATCTTTGATCTGTAAACGTGTTCTTCGCCAATATGTAATATTAAAAGATATTCTAGGATACCTGTAGATAAAGGAATCTGTTTGAAATCAAAAATTGTTACGTTGTTATCTAGATCATTAGTTTGACAAAGAAATGTAATCTATACGATCTTGCTATAGTATCTCCTATGTAAATTCTTACGATATTTCTTCCATGCTTTTTCGTATACAAATCTTTGTTCACTGGTTAATACTTAATTATTTCTTATGTTATAATACTATGATTATTATTTAGAGGGAGTCCTGTCTATAGTTAAGCTATAAGCTACAGATATATATACTAATATTATTTAATCTACATTAGAGATTTATGTAGTGAATTTAGATAAATGTTGCATAAATTGGATTCATTCACTTACTTAGAAGAATGCAGATATATTCTTATATCGAGAAATTATAAAACCATACGCTAATTTAACTTTAAAAATACAGAGTAAGAAGATATCTAGAAAGAGATGCATACAATGAATAAACAGTCGAATATAGCTATTTATGTGTGTAGTAAAGCTAAATGAATTTACTCCAGTAGTTACAAGGATAACAACCATAAATTAATCGATAACACTTAGAGTTTAACAAACTATAGATCTAGGAAAATATATTCTACAGGATTAAAATGTAAAGTAGAAACCTGTCACCAACACTGGGAAAACAAGATTGGAGATGCTGTTCCTCCGAACCAACTCCTAGAGCATCCAAACTACTTGCTCCAGAACCCCCAAGCCTGTTCGTTGAACCATGAGAAAATTCTCAATGTGTCATCTCTTGCATTTCACAGATGTTTAATCCCCCTCCAATTCTAGCATCTTGTTGCTTATGGACATCCTAATTTATAGTATCATTCCTAGGACTTGGTCATTTATGAGCCTCCTTCTCTTTAGCACTCAACTAGGAGTTGTGACCTGATTTTTGGGGATGATGCCTCCTGCATCCTAAGTTATAACTCAGTGGTTTTTGCCACTTGTATTTTTTCTCTTGTGGGTCAACAAACACTCTTCAACAACTATAACCACTCTTGTCCCCCTTCAGCATATATTATTAAATAAAATTGTTATACAAATTGTTTTATTCTTGACATTTTTGTCAAGAACAATAAAATAATAATAAAGTATTTCTAGCAAAATTAAAAATAATAATTAATTATGAGGGTGTTACATACACCTCCCCTTAGAAGATATCATCTTCCTCGGCGTTATTAATTTGTTTCATTCTTCCATTACATCTTCATGGAACAAGTATGGATATTCCTCCCACATATCACTTTCAAGCTCCCAAGTAGCTTCTTCCAGGCTAAGGTTCTTCCATTGCACCTTGACTTGTACGATGGTACAGTTTCGGAGTGAAAGTTCTCTCATGTCAAGAATGCGCTCTGGCCCCACTTGAAACTCTCCTTCGGGTTCCACCTGGATTACATTCCAATCAATCACATGAGAATTATCATGAATATATTTTTCAATATAGAAACATGAAATACATTATGAACTTTAATATTTGGTGGTAGGGCTAACTAGTACGCGACCGATCCCACTTTAGCTAAAATTTTGAATGGCCCGCAATACCTGGGCGCTAGTTTTGAATACTTTCCCAGTATTAAAGAGAATTTTTTGGGATTTAACTTTATATATACATGATCACCCACCTGGAACTCTCTAGGAGTTATTTTTAGATCAGCATATATTTTATGCCTAGCTTGGGCAGTTTTCAAATTTTGTTGTACCCGTTTCATGGTTAGCTCCATTTCTTTTAATAAATCAGGTCATAACATTAATCTATCAACAGGGATGCTCCATGAGATTGGAGTATTACATTTACGCCCATATAATATTTCAAATGGACTCATACCTGCAGAAACTTGGAATTTAGGTGGTCTTCCCACTTACCTGGTTTATCCATAACATACATTCTTAGCATGTATTCTAGAACTTGATTTACTCTTTCAGTATGCCTGTACGTTTGTGAGTGATGTGTGGTACTGAAGTTTAACTAGGTACCCAAGGCTTGAAACAAGGCTTTCCAAAAATTACATGTAAACATTGTGTCTCTGTCTGAGACTATTACTTTTGGCATGCCATGTAGCATGAATATTTCTTTCATAAATATATCTGCAATATTAACAGCTTTGTAGGTAGATTTAACAGGTATAAAATGAGTCGCTTTACTTAATTTTTAAACCACAACCATGATGGAACCATGTTGTCTAAAATTCCTTGGCAATCCGATGATGAAATCCATATTGATTGTCTCCCACTTCCATTCTGGAATGGGTAGTGGTCGCAACAATCCTGCAGGATGTTGATGACTGTTAGTTTAATTTCTGCAATGTTTGGTATGTACAACCTATTTTTATGCAACAATAGTCCTTGTTGGTTTAGGCTTAAATCTGTTTTCACTTGATTTTGTTCATTTTTAGCAGTCTTTTCTTTTAACAATTGATATTCTTTATCAGAGTTTCCAATGCTTAGAATCTCATTTTCCAAATCAGATTCATAGTTGCTACTTGCAAAGAGCAAATTCACGTGACGACTTAGAGCATTAGCCACTTTATTTTGTTTTCCTTTAATATGTTTTATTTCAAAGCATACTCACTTAGAAAGGACAACCATCTAGATTGTCTTGCGTTCAAATTCTGTTGATCAAATAAATATTTAAGGATTATGTTGTCTGACAGAAGTAAAAATTTACTTCCAATTAAGTAATGTCACCACATTTTTAAGGCTTGAATTATAGCATGAAGTTTTAAATCATGTGTCGCATAGTTTTTCTCATGATCTTTTAGTTTTCTAGATTCATAAGCCACGACATAATTATCTTGTAATAAGACTCCACCTCACCCTTCATTGCAAGCGTCGGTACATACGACGAAATCCTTGAATGGAAAAAAAATCTTTAAGATTGGGGCGGTGGTTAATAAGTGTTTTATTTTGTTAAAAATTTCCTTGCATTTTTCAGTCCACTCAAACTTTTTTCCTTTCCTTTGTAATGAGGTTATGGGGTAGGTAATCTTAGAGAAGCCTTCAATGAATTTCCGGTAGTTTTCGGTAATCCCCATAAATGATTTAATATGAGATACGTTCTTAATAACTGGCCATTACATGATGGCTTTTACTTTTTCTGGATCTACTGAGATTCCATCATTGGTCCTTGGACACTACGTGTCCGAGGTACTGAATCTTATCTTTAAAGAAGTCACACTTACTGAATTTTGCGTAAAGTTGTTGTTCTCTTAGTACTTGCAAAACTATTTTTAAATGTTACTTAAGATAGTTACTTATCTGGATAGTTACTTAATATGTTGTTCATTAAACACATGAACGCAGCAGGTGCATTTTTCAACCCCAAATCCATTATGAAAAACTTATAGTGACCATATCAAGCCGCACTTGATGATATCCCGACCTTAAGTCTATCTTCGAAAAGATAGTTTCTCTGCAGAACTGATATAACAGATCATCTATCTAGGGAAGTGGTTATCGATTTTTAATAGTCATTTTATTTAATTGCCTATAATCTATACATAACCTTAGTGTTATATCCTTCTTTTTCCCAAACAAGACCAGTGGGCCCCAGGGAGAGACACTTGGACAAATGTACTTTTTATCGATTAGTTCTTGTAGTTGTGATTTTAGTTCTGTGAGTTCTATTATATTCATTTGATATGGATCTTTCGATGCTGGTACCACTCCAGGTATCAAATCGATTGTGAAGTATATATCTCTTTTTGGAGGAAGTCAGGGGACTTCTTCCAGAAAGATATCTTTGAACTCCTATAAAACTAGTATGTCTTCCAGTTTAGGTTTAATATCATTTTTCTTATCATTCATTATATAAACTGTGAATACTTTACATCCTTCTCTTACTGGCCTTTTCATTTGCAAAGCAGATATTTCTCTGATGGTTACCATCTTAGGAATTCCTTTCACTTTTATATTATTCCCATTATTGTAAATACATGTAAATGTTTTATTGAAACAGTTTAGCATAACTTTATGCTCCTCTAACCAATCCATTCCTATTAATAAATCATAGGATCCTAAAGGCAATACATTAACATGCATAAGGAAATCATTCATCATTAACTTACAATTTCTAACAAGACTAATAACTTTTCGTTTTGTACCTATGGCTAACTGTACTAGCCATGACTTATCAAACTCTCCATGTACTAATTTGCATAAATCAAATATTCTAGGTGAAATATAACTCAGGCTATCAATTAAGATAGAGATAGGTTGGTTTTTTATCATACCATCAATCACGACCATAGAAGTATGGTGTTCTGCTTTCCGATTTTCCAGTGCTGCGCAGATTCTGGGCATGCTCCTTGCCATGTCTCCAACAATAATTGCTTCTTGTATAGAATGTACATTAAAATTATTTTTCCTTACTGGGAAGTCTTTAAAGTAGTGTAGTCCTCCACACCCCCAGTATTTTAAAGGTTCTTTTTGTGCTGAGTTTTTGTTAGGAACATTTGAAGGTTCTTTTACTACAGAGTTTTGGGATTTATAGTTTTATAATTATTACCCTGGTACCCCCTATAGTTATTCCCTGAATTCTTTTGGTATTTATTTTGCTTCATTTTAAGATCATAATTATTTAGCCTTTTACACTTCCAAGCTGACATATTTTCTCTTTTATTTTTATTATGGTCGTAACAGAAATTTTCCTTCCTCGTCTCTTCCTCTAGCGTCTTTGGATTGTCATATTCAATCTGTTCTTTGAACATGAGAAGAAAACAACTGAGGAACCGATGTATCTTTGGTTTTTCATCAATTATGTATGGAACATAATGAAGTAAGGTTAAGAACTTACTACATATTTCTTTCATCGTCATGGCCCCTAGCCTTAGTTCATAAAACTGTTTTTCTTCTTCTTCATAATAATGTTCAAATAAGTACTTTATTTTAAAGAGTTTCTTAAAAAATTTCCAGGTTACATAGCTCTCTTTTATACCCTTAAGTTTAATTATGTCTTGCCACCATTTATCTGCCTTTTCGTTCATATTATAGATGGTCATTTTAGCCTTCAACTCATTTGAGTAATTATATATTTGGAAGTCATTTTTCATTCCGAACATCCAGGCCTCTGCCTCTTTGCCCTTCTCAATTTCCCCATTAAACATGGGTGGTTTAATTTTTTTGAACTCCCCATATATTTCCTTATAGGGTTTGTATTTTCTTTTCTTTTTATTATCATTACTGCTTTCGCTTGACTCTTGCGATTTTCTGTGGTGTTTAACTGACTCTTCAGTTGAAGTGTCAGGTTTATGGCTAGAAAATTCTAGCTTCCTACCCTTAAATTTGTTGTACGAGGAAGTTTTAGGAAGTTCATGATCAGATTCTTTGTTTTATCCTTTTCTTCATTATGGATTTTGCTAACAAAATAGTGTTCAGTTCTTCTTGAGCCTTTAGAATTCGCTCATTATCTTCCTTAACCTTTCTCATTTCATATCTGAGATCATTAACAATCCGTTTTAATTCAAATTTATTGTCATGATTGTCATTTAGATCTACCCAGATTTCTCCATCCCTTAAGTCACCCTCTTCATTATTTACAGGATGTTCTAGGTGATGTTCCTTTTCTGCAGACATCATCGCAACCTCCATGTTTCCTACAAAATATAATTGTACTTCTCTTTGTTGTGTGTAAGAGAATTTTCAAAAATACACAAGAGATAGTTTACTGTTTTCTGTAGCATTTTTTGTGTTGAGCCTATTCAATCCTAGTGCTGAAACCGTGCTCTGATACCATTATGTAACACACCTAAAAATCGTGCATAAAAAAATTACATGTGTTAATTTCACGTTTACTTTAGCAGCATTCTATGTTTAAAATCACTGATGGTTCTAAAATCTAAGGTCCTGCTGTTATGATAGTATTTGCTGAAGTTTAACAAGGACAAGTCCTTTTAGAACCTTCATCCATACTTCCGTAGGTGTTGTATTTGTTTATCAGTTTGTACTTACATTTTATTACAAGGTTTTGACCTTAACACAGTTTATACTATGTTTGTAATGTCCTAACCCTAAGCATGAGAATCTTGGGTTTGTAAAGTATGGATTCTCCATACATTGATATGTTAATAAGAAGCGGACAAGGTTTTGGTATACCTGTGTTTTAGTTGGATCCACATGTTTTTGTCGTTAATGTGGTTCTCATGATCCTATATGGTCTGGGTTAGATGCATCTTGTTTTAAAATAGTTAGCATGTGAGTGGATACAACTTCAAGGTATCTTCTTTATGTATTTTAAGCTTATACTACATGACTATACAATATATATATGTTTTAAGGTTTTAATGTTTTATCCTAACTCATATGTTAAAACTCTCCCCGAACATCATGGGAGAGGTATGAGACTGGCCATGACCATGATGGAATTAGTCCCATAACCCAAAGTGTAAAGGTTTGCATAATATGTTATTGCAATGTGAATGGCTGCAAGGTTGACTTACGCAACCAAGGTTTTGATTTGGCATATGATTGTTCCCGTGATGATTTATGGTATAGTTTATTATTATTGTTTATGTTCATGCACCATCCAAGATTTGGATTCACAATTATTTGTTGTAATACTTATAACTGTGCTATTAAATGGAACTTTTGGGTTGTAATGATAGCATGGCCCTACTGCGAGTTGACAGCACAACCAGGTCCATGAGGTAGTACAGGAATTAATCATGCCCTACACTTGGATGGTGATATCGACGAGTTGCATAGGGTTTGTAAAGGCCCTTCACTTGGTCTGAGGGTTGCATTATTGTTTTTGTTTTGTCAGAAGCTGGCCAAGAGTCGAGCTCTGCAACTCTGTTGGTTTTTCCATGAGGTTTTCATAGTGGTTAATGGAAAAATCATTCTGGTTCTTTCCGAGGTGACGAGTACTATGGATTTTTCCCTCGACAGCGACCTATCTAACCCGAACTCCATCAAACCGTCAAAACTTCCATATGGTGAATGGTCTACTTCACCAGGTAACTGCAATGGAAATATTTTGTTGCAATATTAAGCTCATTAGGTTTTCAATCCTTGTTTTTACTAATACTCACTTCTTTTTACATACTTAGAGGGATAAGAGCCCTCGAAGGAGCATACCCTTGGCCATTAAGTCCCAGCGTCATGGTAAGTGTTTCCGACCCTATACATTTAAATGGGTTCTATATTTACAATATTTAAATGCTTAAATCTAACTTCAACTGGTTCAACATGCAAGTTTTGGTGCTTGGAGGAAGGCAGCAGGGTCATCTCCTCCCAAGCCCGTGTCTTAGAAATCCAGTGTAAGTGTTCTCGACCTCATTCATTCTATAAATGTTCTTACCATTTCTTTTACCCTGTAAAATGTTAACTCCTTTTTACTTGTTGGTTGCAGGACCCGAGGGCAGGGTCATGAGATTTCAATGGTGGATGCAACCTTTAAGATAATTTTCCTATCCAAAGTTAGTCTCTATGTTAATGTTACTTGTGGGTTCATGTCCATCTCTATGGAAAAGCTTGAGAACTTGGAAACAAGGGTTTTTCCTACGTATTGTTTGGCTTAATAAATGAGGCCACCATCCTCAATGGTTTTACTGCCTGTAACATTTGATGGTTAATCAAATACTATTATTTTATGACGTTGTAATGATTCTTTTCACTTACATGAAGGAATGTACCTTGCGCATAGATGGTAGCCATTGTGAAATGGTCTTACGACCATCTTAGACTGTTTTAAATCAATTTATATGTTTTGAAAATATCTCCTCGTAGGGACTACGACTGTAACTACTAAATTGGAAGTATTTGTCATTAAATTCGCAACCCTGCATTTAATATCAACAAACCCTTAAGGGTTACGTCTTGTAGGAAATAAATAATGGTTTTAAACTTTGTGATGGGGTTTATACCTTTTGATCTTTGTAGGGTTATGTTTATTAATCCTTCTGTTAAGAGATTCAAACTGCTGGTCTCTGGTGGGTGTGTAGATTGAACTGCGACCCAATCCCATATCTGAATATTGTTTGTTTATAATAAAGAAAGAGTCTTTATTTTAGTATTAAAATTGTGAATGAATGTTTGGTCCAGATCTATGTCATTGTAGAGAGTGACTTGTTATTTTATTTAGGTTTTTTCGATTCAAAATACATGGGACTCAATCCCATGACCTTCGTGAGTATTCAGTCCACGCATAAGTGGAACTGAGGCTCTACCTCTGTATAATAGCTTTAATTATATTGTGTATTTAAAAGTTGTTATCGGAGGTTATTAAGAATCGGGTTGGAAACCACGATGTGGTCTTTCCCAAAACATCGATCCTCCTGTCGTAAGGAGTATTGTGATAACTGGTGTAAATAAGTGTGTATAGATTTGACTTAAAATATTTTGTTGGGTATAATAAAGGATTTGATCCCACTATTGTCATGGGAGTGTGTGGAAATTATAACAAACTGCTTTGATTTACAATGTGGACTTACCTATGATGATTGACCTCCATCATGATAATAGATGTGATAATTAATTTATCATTCAGTTTTATCGATTGAATTTTAGTTGTTTTTATTATCTTAACCGGCTAAGGAAAGTTAAAGGATCCCCAATCCATTATTTTATATTGTAACTTTTAAGGGATTCGAGCCCGTGATGGGTGATGCAATCATGGATAACATATCAATGTTTTTAATATAAACAAACCTTCAGGTCTTCTATAGAGTAGACAATTTATAATTATAATACATTATTAAGGATCTTTGATCCTTAAACTTGTTCTTCACCAATCTGTAATATTAAAAGATATTCTAAGATTCCTATAGATAAAGGAATTTGTTTGAAATCACAAATTGTTACGTTGTTATCTAGATCATTTGTTTGACAAAGGAATGTGATCTATGCGATCTTGCTATAGTATCTCCTATGTAAATTCTTACGATATTTCTTCCATGATTTTTCTTATACAAATATTTATTCGATACTTAATACTTAATTATTACCTATGTCATAATACTATGTTTATTATTTGGAGGGAATCTTGTCTATAGTTAACCTATAAGCTACATAACTATATACTAATATTATTTAATCTACATTAGAGATTTATGTAGTGAATTTAGATAAACGTTGCATAAATTGGATCCATTCGCTTACTTAGAAGAATGCAGATCTATTCTTATATCCAGACATTATAAAACCAGATGCTAATTTAACTTTAAAAATACAGAGTAAGAATATATCTGGAAAGCGATGCATACAGGAAATAAACAGTCGAATATAGTTATTTCTGTGTGTATTAAATCTAAATGAATTTACTCTAGTAGTTACAAGTATAACAAAAATAAATTAATCGATAACACTCAGAGTTTAGCAAACCACAGATCTAGGAAAATATATTCTACAACATTAAAATGTAAAGTAGAAACCTGGCACAAACACTGGGAAAAAAAGAGTGAAGATGTTGTTCCTCCCAACCAACTCCCAGAGCAGCCAAACTACTTGCTCTAGAACCAACAAGCATGTTCACTGAACCACAAGAGAAAATCTCAGTGCATCATCTCTTGTATTTCACAAATTTTTAATCCCCATCCAGGGCTATCCTCCTCCTGCGTATGGACATACTAATTTATAGTATTCTGCCTAGTACTTGGTCATTTATGAGCCTCCTGCTCTTTAGCACTCAACTAGGAGTTGTGACCTGATTTTTGGGGATGATGCCTCCTGCATCCTAAGTTCCCACTCAGTGGTTTTTGCCACTTTCTGTTTTCCTCTTGTGGGTTAGAAAACACTCTTCAATAGATATATCCACTCGTGTCCCCCTTTGGCATATTTTATTAAATAAAATTGTTTTGATTACAAAATGTTTTATTCTTGACTTTTATGTCAAGAATAATAAAATAATAAATAAGTATTTCCAGCGAAAGTAATAATAATAATTACTTTATGGGGGTGTTACATCTTTCCAACTTATCAATTTGATAGAGGATGTTCCAATGGTGATGGATCAGTCAAAAAGGTTTTTGATGGAGACGTGAAAATGTTGGAATCCACATACAAAGGAATCGATAGAAAAGTTATGGAACATGCATGCACTATGCACCTATGGATTTTTGTCTTTATTGTTATCTCATGCTATGGATAACCCTAACTGAGGTTGCCTTTAAGAAAGCATGTCCTTATATTAGTATGTATAAATACGAAGGGGATGGTAACTCATGTTTAGTTGGATATTCCATTGGTAAACATAATACTTTAGATGTGGAAGCTAGTCTTGTTTTCTTTGATGGGTCAAGGACTAAATGTTGGTTGTGGAACCTGATCCTCCTAATTCAGAGATTTTATTTCAGCTGTGTTTGAATCCCAACACTTGAGGGGGTGGGGGGAATTTCCCCCCACTATAGTCGTCAAGGGGTCTAGGGGGGCGACAACTATTTTGGGATCCCCCCTGGCTGGGGTTTGAGGACAGCACCCCCATAGAGAAAATTTAGGAAAACATTCCTTGTAAAATTTTGTTATTTTAGAGCCATGACTTGGTCAATAATGGGTGATTTACACACTCATGGTTTTGGGCAACCCGCGGTATTTTCCCATGGTATCCCCTTTATAAAAGGAAGGCATTGTAATATAGATGGGTATTGTATTGTAGCATTGTAAAACAATATCTGTGATCATTTGTGAGAGAGACTGTGAGAGAGTGAAGAGGAAGTGCAACGAGGTTGTTGCAAGTTGTATACCTTCATTTGTTGTGTTGGATGGTATAATAAAGGACAGGAATTTTTTTTGTGGAATCACGTTATATCTTTGTCTCTCTTGTAACATGTTTTAATATTTGCATCTTGTTTATTGTTTATTGCTATTTCTCTGTGATCGTGTTTTTCTAACACTAAACTTATTTTGCAGTCATAATATAGAAAGAAAAGACTATACATAATTTACATCCTTAGAAATACAACCTCAATTGGGTTAGTATCAGGATATTTAGGTTTCAACCAATGTAAAGATATTGATCCTCTCCAAGTGAGTAGGAAGTCACTGCTTCACCATGCACAAGATAAGGTTATTAATGCATAAGGTAGGGTCACTCAAATGATGCAATAAATTGGTTCTAAGAGGAAACCAACCCCTTCAGAAGGGTTCCTCATGATAACTATCTCTACAAACATTAGGATTTTGGGTGGTTTCCCCAAAAAACTACTTTGGCTTCTATAATAGATTTTTAGAAACCTAATATCATATTATTGCAAGAGACAAATTTGTGTTCTGAAAAAGTTATTTCATCTCTCTACATAAATATTATAGGGGATGGGATTTTATTCAATTGATTCTAGTGATCTCTCATGGAGATAATATTAGGTTGGAGTTACAATATAATCCTAATAACTTCTTTCTCAAAAAAATTAGGACATGGCATGGAAATTTTCAGTAAAATTCTAAGGGATTATTTTATTATTTTCAATATAAAGAAACGCTATGGTAATAAACTCCCTTTCTATGAACAAATTTTTAGATACCAAAGTTTCAATGTAGGGAATGCAATTATTGGGAATTACCCCACGACAAAAAAAATGGGGAGAAAATGTGAGGGTGTACATACTAGTAATTAATTTGCTTTGTCATCAGATTAAATTAGTTGGATGTTGAACCAATATTGGTGAAACCCACATTGTGGAATAATTAAGCTAGTGTTGATGCAATATCCAAAAGATTGGATCAATTCTTAGCCTTTAAAGATTTTTTTCAGATGGGGGTAGATATATATCTTGGATTGAGGAAGGGATGATTTCTTATCATTGTCATATTTTTTTTTCAATTTGATTATGTTGAATTAAAACGTAGTATCCCTTTGAATTTCAACCCTTCTTGGCTAAAAGAAGATGAATTTTAGGATTTTGCAAGGATGGAACTTGACACTCTTTACTTTCTTAGAGTAATTTGAAAACTTATCTTATTGTTAAATGATGGATTTGCATGAATCCCTCTCTTTTTTGAGTCAATTGTAATAATCTTATTTAATGTTTGAATGCTATAAGTCAAGGATTATTAGAGCTACTAAACACTCTAATACTTACTATTGTTGATTCTATGTTTACAATCGACAAAGGATATCTCAAATATTGTCTAACTTGTTTTCAAGTTTGCAAGCTAAAGTTGAACTCCACTAAACTCGTCACATTGAAATACAATTCTAGAATTAAAAGTTTTTTTTTAACCAGCACAGTTAATTTTTTTTGTTTTTTTTTCATATTTACTAATCAAGAATTGAATGGGCCTTTGCCCAATTACAATTGTTCCAAAAAATCAGCTTCAGAGAATCAAAAAATATATTTTCATGATATCAAGGAATAGGATTTATCGAACTTGGACCATCATTCAAACTTAACATTCCTGAAGAAAGAAGGCTTCCCTGATTGGCTTTGTAATCTTCCGACTTATTTAAATCACGAAGAATGTGATAAGAAGTAATTGAAGCACAATCAATTAAAATGAAGTGCAGCCTTTGCATGGTAACATTCAAACTGTGTTTGTTGAACTTTGAATCAAAATTTAAAGCTTTTATGATGATTTCAGAATCTCCAAAAATTTGAATGTTGTTGTGTCGTGATGTCTTTGCAAGTTGACAAGGTTTTAGAAGTGCATATAATTCTACTTGGTTATTTGAAATATGTCCTACTCCCAAGCTTAAGCTTGTTTCTAGAATGTTTCTAGAATTCCACCAGGATAATAGATCAAACCCCCTACTCTAGCTTTCCCTGGATTTCCTTTTGACGCTCCATTGAAGAAGATTGAGACTTTATTTTTCAATTTCCACCATTGTAAAAATTCCTTCACTAACATTCTAATCTGCCAAATTGGTTTAATAACTGGATTGATCACTCCCAACTGAGGTTTATCCTCTTGGCTCGATCCCAACCATTTATACTTAGCTTCTAAATTAATTTCTTCAAGTTGAGGATTTCCCACTAATTCCAAAAGAAAATACTTAGCTTTCAAAGCTACAATTTCAGGCTTCGAAATTTTACTATTAAAAATCAAATCATTCCTTGTCGGCCAAATTTTCCACGATACAAATTTGGGAATGACTTGCCATATTTTCCTCCATGCTGGACTAATTAAAGAGCCTGGATACCTTGACTGCCAGCTTTTAAAAAGAGTGACAGTGTCATAATTAAGAGGAGCAAAAGAATGCAACCCACGCATAAAATGTGCCCAAAATTCCTGAGCAACAACACATCCAACAAAGATATGAGCTGAAGTCTTTGCATTTTGAAGACAGAAGCATCATCTATAAGGACCCAGGAAACCTCGTTTTAACAAATTTTTGTCAGTTAAAACTTTCTGGTGCATTATAGTCCAAGTAAAAAAATTTACTTTTGGAACAATGGGAGAATTCCAAACCAGCTTCCAATAGGCTACATCGATAGAGCCAAAAGAGGGAAGCAAAGAGGTTTGCAATTTCTGCAAAACCTTGTATCCTTCAGCAACAAAATAATCTCCTATAGTACCCCATCCCCACGTGTCCTTGAAAGAGATGTGAATTGGAGCAATGCCTGATAATTTCTCCAACAACAAATTTTGTTGAGTATGCAGAATCGGATCACATTCTAGCAGTTATGGAAATGGCCACGCCTTCCACATTCATTTGCAATCCTAGGATATGAAATCAAAAATTCGATGGAGGTCGTTATTGACTAACTAGCTCTTTAACTCTTTGAAAGATTCATCTAAATTTAGAGGAGTGTTCCCTAAAATTTTATCTTCCCACAAGAACGTATTTCTACCATTTCCTGGAATTCTATATAGATGCTGAGAGAAAAATTCAATACATTTTCTACAAAAATTCTAGATAATAGAACCTTTTGGAGTATTTTCCATTTGAAAAATTCTTAGATTTCCTTGATGAAGATATTTTTTCCAAAAAATTTGGCTCACCGGGTGCTTTTTATTGGAGAATATTTGCCATAGCAATTTACCTTCCATAGTTAAATTAGACAATCTTGAATCTCTGATTTGAATTCCACCTTCAAGTAAAGGCCTTTTTACAGTTTCCCACTTTACCAGATGCAATGGTTCTGAATTTTTTTCCCACCTCTCCAAAGAAAGTCTCTAAGCAGCTTGGATATCTGATCCATGATCTTTTTCGATGCCAGGAGAAGAAATGACCGATGCATAGGAAGGGCTGAGAGAATTGACTTTATAAATATGAGTTTTCCTTCCTTCATTATCCAGTGGCCACCCCATGAGGCAATCTTAGCTTTTAACTTCCCAATGATATCCAACTAGAGAGAAGAGATATTTTTCCCCGGGGTTAATGGGAGACCCAAATATTTAACCTTGTCCCAAGAAACAAACCCTTCAAAACCCAAAATATCAGAAATATTTGCAACTGTTGATTGATCCACATTCCAACAATACACGAAACTCTTACGAATATTAATAAGTGCTCCTGAAATGATACAAAAATTATTCATAATGTCTGAAACACTCTTTCCATTTTTAAAGAATCCCCTCCCAAAATTAGAGTATCATCCGCAAAGAGAGCATGGTTAATAGGCTCCACTCCAGCTGATGAAGATATGCTCGAGATGATCCCAACATTTTTCCCAACTGTTAATTTTCTACTTAAATATCAGCCATAAGAATATACAGAAACAACGAAAGAGGACAACCTTGACAGAGACCCCAAGTTGCTTGAAAGAAATTTGTTGGTCTTCCATTTACTAATGGCGCTATCCATGGTTTATCAATGCATGCTTTGATCAAATTTATAAAGGCAGGGCTAAATCCAAAAGAATGAAGAACTGAGTAAGGAAAGGACAACTTTACCCTATCAAATGCTTTTGCCATATAAAGTTTGATTAGCATGCCCTTCTCCTTCCTTCGATAGCTTGAATGCATGGTTTCATGTACTTGAATTACATTGTCCAAAATATGCCTCCCTTTGACAAACCCACCTTGAAGAGGTGAAATCAACTTCCCAAGCAAAGGTTTGAGATTGTTAGCTAAAAGTTTAGAGAAAATTTTATAAGATGCATTACATAGAGAAATAGGTCTTAATCGATCAAAAGAAGAAGGGTTAACTTCTTTAGGAATTAAATCCAGGAAAGTGGAATTTATGCATCCACCAACATTGGATTTTAAATGAAAATATTTTAACGTCCGGAGAAGATATTTCCTGATAACATTCCAGCAAACTCGGTAAACGTGAAAGGAAAAACCATCAAGGCCTGGGGCTTTATCCG
Source organism: Pseudotsuga menziesii (assembly GCA_001517045.1). NCBI lineage: Eukaryota > Viridiplantae > Streptophyta > Pinopsida > Pinales > Pinaceae > Pseudotsuga > Pseudotsuga menziesii. The sequence goes on from LPNX010679524.1 coordinate 106,648, forward strand.
GCTTCATAGCCCATATGACACCAATAATTTCTTGTTCTACAAAAGGCTTCATTAATTCAAAATTATCTTCCTCACTCACCATGCAAGGGATGTTGGGCAGGAAATCAGTTGTTATGTATGAATCTAAGAAACCATCTTCACTAAATATGTTACGGAAATGAGCTTCAGTCACTTGTTTTATTTGAGAAATTCCTTTAATAGATTCACCAGACATAGAATTTATTTTCGATATGTGATTTTGGGATATTCAGGCTGTACATTGCTTGTGGAAAAAAGAAGTATTCCAATCTCCAGCTTGCATCCAAGTACTCCTTGACTTTAATCTCCAATATTCTTCTTCTCGCCCGAATGCTCTAAAGGAGAAAAACTAAGCTATTTTCTCTTTTTCCAACAAAGCAGCGGTGATTTTAGATTCTTCAATTTCAACACTACAACAAAATACCCTTTTGGGGGTGGCTTTGGCTTGCGGCATTTTTGCTAAACCCCCTCCCCCCAAAAGAAATTTAGGTATTCGGGGGCGGTTCTTAAAAACCCCCCTCAAAAGTCCTGAAAATTGGACTTTTGGGGGCGGTTTTAAACCCCCCCCCCC
>LPNX010679524.1:107737-121557 GCA_001517045.1 Pseudotsuga menziesii
CCCCCCTATAGGTTTACCTGATAATTTTTAAAGGTAGCAGTATAATATATAGTAGGATCACTAAAAGAACAACGTCCAAGCATAGAAATAATAGACACAATAATTTGACCTGGGAAACCACAAGGGATAAAATGCAACAACCTTGTGATAGATATCTTAGTTCAAAGTACAACATACATCCAAATACATAGTAATCACACATAGCAAAAGATCGATAAACCCCAAGAACAAAGGAAAAACTCCTCCAAAGATAGGGAACCCCAGAAAATACTTCTTCTAGATGGTAGTGAACTTCCTCCTTGAGTGGAGTGAACTTGGTTGGGTGAAAATGAGTGACGCACCTTTTTATTTATAGTTGACTTTATCTTTTCTTGCTCACTTTAACCGGGGCCAACTTGCACACTTATCTAGTCTAACTTGTCTTTTATGCATAATAATCATTGTTTATTATTATATTTTCTAAGGCCGACTTGGTGAGGATGCCTCACACAGCTACTACATCAACACTCCCTCTTATCCATGGAAGAATCATCATACTAGAACACCGTGTATGGATATCATTTGTAAATCAAATTTGTCTCTAACATATCTATATCATAAGCAAGTTCTTCCAACATAGTATCAGACCATTGAGAAGTGTCAACAACTCAACCTAGTCCATCGAAGTGTCAATATGCACCAACTCAGCCATGTCCATTGGGGAACCTACATGTAACAACTTAACTTATTCTTTCAAGGAGTCAACAACTCAACCCACTACATTGGTGGGTCCACATACATCAGCTCAATCCATTCCATTGGAGAGCCTACATGTAATATGCACTAGTATGCACTAGTTATATGCATCGGCCTCTCCACCCCATCACAGGGCGTCTTAGAAATATTCCCACTCCGTCTAAGAGTGTATGGGAGAATGCACTAAATTTCTTCATCACATCACATGATGTCCAAGAGATCACCCCACTCAGTCATAGAGTGTCCAGGAGAATGTGTTGGTCTCTCCATCCCTTCACAGGATGTCTGAGAGATCTCCCACTCCATCACAAAGTATTTGAGAGAATGCAGTGGCCTCTCCATCCCTTCACAAGGTGTCTAATAGATATCCCCACTCTATCATAGAGTGTATGAGAGAATGTTGTGGCCTATCCACCCCTTCACAAGGTGTTTTAGAGATATACTCACTCCATCACAGGGTATTTCGGAGAATGCAATGGCCTCTCCACACCTTCACAGGGTGTCTGAGAGATATCCCCATGACATCATAGAGTGTATGAGACAATGTGGTGGTCTCTCCACCCCTTCATAGGGTGTCCAATAGATCTCCCCACTCAGTCACAAAGTGTCTGAGAGAATATCACTATAAAATCATCCTTCCCTCTCAACGAGGGAGTTAACATGGGACTAATATCCCCACTCCATCACAGAGTTACCAAGAGAAGGTACGGTCCCATTTTTAGTCATCTAGGGACTATTCTCCCCACTCTATCATAGAGTGTTTGGGAGAATTCATTGCCCCATTCTAACTAATCATTTACCTTTATCCAAGTCACATGATTAATAATGGGATAATGTCTGCTTGATGTTGCATACATCCATCTTCACAAATGGAACCGTCCAAATATTCATTTGCATGGGTAATGTGGTGTAGTGAGATCCATCATTGATGCACACAACCTCATAATGATTTCCATGCAACACATGTAAACCAAATATTCCCTTTATAGAGAATCTATTATTTTGTTACATGAAGGAAATGTTTTGGGCAACACTGCTTGGCTCTCAACCTTGAGGTTTTTTAGGAGAGACATCAACATAGTGTGGAATATTTTGATTCCTAGACTCAAAATTGAATGCCTTGGAAAATATTGAAATCCAAGTTTTGATTGGCTCACCTAAGCTTCCTAGGTTACCTATTGAATTTTGGTCGAACCAAGGTTTAAAAGCGATAAGGGATTCTTTGGGTAAGTTCATTTTTTATGGATGATACTTAATATAACAGTGATTCATGCTCTATGGTTTGTATATTGTTTGAGATATATTTAAGGCAAGGACTCTATGAATTGATGAAACAAATAGGGAATTTGGTGTTCGCACTGTGGGTGAGGGAATGGATGATGTCAATTTTATTGTAGGCTTCTCGATTGATACAGACTTTATATAATAACCCTTCACCCTTCTTGCACTAAAATTAATGGTCATTATTCCTCCTCCCAAGGGTCTGGTCCTTACCAGTTGAGACCTTGGCCACATTCTCTGGATTTAGGGATCTAGGGGGGCTGGGATTTGACTCTTCAAAGGAGCCCGATACTTCTAACTTCAAACATATTTCTATAAGTTAATATAAAGCATGTAAGCTCATGTTCAAGCTTTAAAACTAATACATACTTATGGGAAAACATGACCGTAATCAAGGAATCTTTATATGTAGAAGCTAAAATTTACAGGTTAGTTATAACACTTTCTTTACTGTGAATATGTGATAGTATAGACCTATTATTACATAATACTCATATGTAAGGATCTCATGGATTGTGTATCATCACCATTGCTCTTAGAGGCTGTAATGGTATCAAAGCTCATATAGGATCAATTTGGAAACAACCGTAAGTTAAGCCCATTCTTTATTACTAATAAAAGTTGCTAATCATTATGCCTTTTCTATTATACATCTTAACATAGGTAATAGTACTATTCACCTTATACAATTATACTTGATTATGGTGATGCTTACTTACCTCTTTAGCTTGATGAAGCTTGGAAGCATAGTGACCCCAAGCTCAATGCTTAGTAACAAGTGTTCAATAAAGAGTAATAGATAAGTATATGCCTTATTCCCATCATTAGAGTAACACAAATAACCCTTGTGTACAATATGTTGTATTAGGCATACTTTCGGATAAAATAATTGCACAGACTTACGGAACAATATTGAAACCAGTCATTCGCACTCCTCACTAAATTTCTTAAGCACACACCACAACAACAGTGATCAAATTTGAAGGGTGGGTCTTAATTTAAATTGGAAGGGCATTTATTCTCTCATCCCTTCAGAGATGAAGGGCAATATAAATAATTGTCCTTTAATTGACAAGTATAAATTAACTAAACCTTTTCACAAAAAAAAAATATGAAAAACAAATATTTTTTTCGGTGCTTGTTGTGAAAGCATACATGTATGTGATGGAGGGGCCTAAGTCAATTGAATCCTTGCAACTCACTGTATGTCTAAGTCTCAACACTCCTTTTAAATTGAACCAGAATACCAAAAGAAGTTTATTAATGGCTAGAGTTGAGAAAGTTATAGGTGTGTGTAATTAACTGCTTGGGGCTCTAAAATTTGTTGTGTTTTGTACCAGTCCATGGTTCACTGAATCGATAATCATCGGTAGTGTTTATGCCAGAAATTATTTCCAGACTACAAGAAAACAAGCCAACATAATCTCAAATATTCAATCAAACAAAACTAGGTTTTTAGGGTTTTTAAAGGTTTTCTGGTTGTGAAGTTTGGTGACAAGAGGGAATACATTCATAACCCAAATAAGAACTAAATCACAAGTAAAGAAAAACTGAGATGCATAACATAATAACCATGTATCCAACAGAAAATAACATTGAATTTCATCCACAAATGGCAAACACTACAAGCATAAAAACTATAAACCAGCAATGAAATTACCAATTGTGTACCTAAACAAGCTAGAAATGAAGCCAAAGAACAAACTGAAGGGTAAAATGGAGCATATATTTCATAATCAGTTCCTCAAATACACATGAGATTCATATACTTAGCTTATAACCAAGTCAGGAGACCTCCTCTAGCCAGCCAAAAGTCGAACCCTTAGTTCTCTTTGTAACCTCCCTAAATACTATCTTTCAGAATTCAGTTAGAGGCTAAACCCTAACTGCTTTTCAGCCTACTCATCGAAATGGTTTTATCAAAATAGTAATTACAAAAGTAAAATATTCTTCAAAACATAACAAGTAACTGATTTTTGCTAACAATGCTCATAGATCTTTAGCAGCTTCTGCTAACAAAGCTATCCCCTCTAAGGCTTGGGCCTTTCTCCTAGCTTTCAGCTGCTTTGCTTCCATCTCCGTCATTCTTCTAGTAAGCTCTTCATTTTGTTGTTGTATATATCTGATAGTATGTTTTAATCCTCCAAATTGTAACTCTGTACTTCTTTTCCTTTTTAAGGCCTCTTTGGAGACTGCAATTAGTTCTTGATAGTGATTATTCACCTCTTCTAGGTCTTCTCTGAGTCTCTTATTAGCTATAATCAAACCATCACTTGTCTCTTGCATATACTTTACTTGATGTTTATACTGCTTGATAGTTCTCTGTAAATTTTCTTTCTCTGAATCAAATGCCTTGTTTCCTATGGTACTTTACAGCTCATTAGGAAGCCATGGAATGTTAAGTCTTTTAAAGATTTCCTCATCTCCAGGCAGCAGCTCTGTAGAAGTATCATGAAAACTTAAGTTTTCTTGAGTCTCTGTTTCACCATGAACATTTTCATCAACCAACAGTTTTTTTTCTGAATGAGAAACCTCTATTTCATCTTTTTGTTGTTCTTTTAGCATTTGACCTCGTATTTCCAAAAACACAACAGACAATTTGGTCTCAGTGAGGCTAGATTCTTCTTCTATTTTCAATGGTTTTTTCCCTTTGCTGTCACCCTTGCCAAAATCCAAATTTTCATCAGAGGAAGAATTATCAATCACAGTTATCCCTTCGGTATTCAACATAGGGTTTAGTAATTTCTTCATGTTTAGCCTTAATTTGTTTTTGGGTCTAGTCTTGGGTCTCCAGCCTGGAGCACGCTCTCCTGCCATTTTTAAAATTTTGCCTTGATGGATGACAGAGAAAAATTCCTTAACTTTAAGATCCTTTTTCTTTGGTACTGCTATCCTATCCTCCTGACTGTAAAACTCCTTTTTTGTGCCAACCCTAGTCTTATCAATGACAGTAATCTTATCCTCTTCCAACAAGTATGTTTCATCTTTAGACAAGACTTTAATTGGACTTGGCTTTTGGACCTTAGTGTTTTCTTCATCACTTGAAATCTTCTCTGTAAGTATAATCTTTTCATCAATGAATGTTTCTACTGGTGCTTCATTCTGAACAGGCTGAGTCTCCTTGTGAATAAATTGCAAATTTTTGTTCTCACTGTCATCTGGATGCTGCTTAGATTCACAATTTTCTTTTGCAGGTTGTGCAACTTCCTCTAATTTGACACATTCTTCATCTTCAACCTTCACTTTTTGTCTTAATTTTCTGATCAAGGTTTGTCCCTTATCAACTTGATTTCTGGTAGACTGTCCTTCTTGGCTATTTTGGAACCCTGACCAAAAAAGAAAATATTCCCATGTCTTCCCTTCTTTCTGCAGAACGTTGTTAATAATAAGCTTGATAAGTCTATGGTGAAATATGGACTGTATAGTATGGTCTTGGTGTTCTTTGATTCTGCTAGACATCTTCTGTAAGCTCTTTAGCAGGAAGAAAGGCAGATTCATCTTTGATTCACCACTAAGGTGTTGAAGGAACCTGAAATGATACTTGAAAACGAAGGCATACCTTCCTTCACATGTAATATAATTTTGTATAACCTTGATAGGTTCTACCCATTCAGCTCTGAAGTTATGGATGGGCACTCCCTTGCCCCAATATGGAACAATACCAGGCAATAGATACCTTTGTGCATTGAAAGTAAATGGCACTTTCTTAAACCAAAGTTCTCCTTCATTTTTTACCCCTGTTGCTTCAGCCACAAAATCTGTAGTCAATTTGAACTTCAAAGTATCAAATGATACTATATCTTTGTTATAACACTGAGCAAACCTGTGAGAGACTTCAGCATTATATCCATCAATATTTTTTAAAAAGTTCAACCATCCATCATTTTCAAAGAGTTCAGCACATCCTGGAAATTTGTCTATCCAACTGAGCTCAATGGACTCAGCCCTATTAGTCTTCCCACTCCTCTTCATCTTCTGTGTGGTTTTCAGAACCTGTTAGTAACTTCACAGCCTATTTTCTTCAAGTTTTCACAGTCTTGGTAGTCAATTTTCCTTTGAACTCTCACAGGCTGCTTGTCCTCAATTTTACACAGTCTATTCGATCACCAATTCAGGAAAAGCTTTGTGCCAAGTTTAAATAATTTGGGTTAAACACGACACCAGAAATCTCTAACAGTGTTGTTCTAAACTTTACTAACATCAAACGATGCCCATTTATACTTTTGGACTAATATCTCACCATTGGAAGTTTGTTGAATAAATAAATTCATGTTTTCCTCTAACAATTTGACATCATAAGGCTTAGCAGAAAAACCCCCAATTTTAACAGGTCATGACCAAGGTCACACGAGATAACTCATTCAAAGCTTGATGTGGGTGTTATAAGTTAATTCCTGGACTAGCTAAATGTCGAATTGAACGCTCCAGGTGTCTTCAACTCTCCAGCTCACCTCTAACTGTCACGTTGTGAAACCCTAATTCTTCCTTCAACTACCAAATTCTGATTTTTTAGCAATGTGTCTCCACCCCGGCGTCCACCAGCTTCGTAATATTCAATTTGAGAACCTCTTTCCTGAAAATATCGCCTTATGCCACTCTCTATCATTATTTTCCATGCATTTACATCTAACTGGCACGATCTCCCTCACACAATGACCAACACTTGTTTACATGATTATCCTGTCAAGACATGTATCAAACCTGCTTATTGATGTGATTAGTCACCCTAGGAACAAAATCGTTCAAGAAATCGGCGTGAAAAATGACAAATTGAGCACTCGCGACTTTCTTGTAGCACGCCAGTGCATTATTTTTACCCTTGAGCTACAAGAAAGTTCAAAAATCTAATTTGTGTTATTTGATCAATAATCCAACTTTAAAACTAGGTTTATATGATTAAACCTTGATCTTAGTGCTATTCATGAAACCATTAATCAAAATATACTCTATAGAACCCTTCAAGACATAGGAAAAACAAAAATGATGAAAACCTAATGGCATAAACTCAAAATTGAGCTCTAAACCAAAATTTCCTAGAAGTAAGAAAATGAGCAGGCTTCAAAAACACAAACAAAATATAAGACTGAAGAAAACAAATTCATGACTTAACAGGTAGGAATTTAAATTATTTAATGAAAACAATTAATGTGTATAAACTCTGTGCCTAAAACATTTTCCATGCTGATGCAGGCCACTACCCTCTTTATTGTCTTACCAAAAGGCATGATAATGAGGAAGAAGACCTAAAATAATGGACTTCACCTTCAAATAATGCCTTGCAATCACATTGGTAAGGAGTGATAAGAAGATCATAACCATCCAACGTGTCAAATCTCAGTTGATAGTGTTAATTAAAGACTTATAAGGTAAATTTAATATAATACTTATAGTTGTATCTTACTCTTTACGTATTAACACATTTAATATTTTATGGTTGTCTTTAGGCCTTGACCCAATTCGTATTATAAGGTGAGGATGTGCAGGCATAATAATCCTTAGTTATGACTATGAGATGAGGATTTAAAGAGAAGTGGATGTAAAGAAAAGTAATTTTTATATGTATTTTGGTAGTGTTGAGGACAAATGATGTGAGAAACCACAAATGTTTGGAAGGACTGAGTGAGATTACATCACGATCATGGCACCCATCAAATTGAAGACTATTCTTGAGCCAACAATTGTTTTTTTAATTTTATTAATAACCATTGTTTCTCCATATCATGTGCCCAATGACACCTCTCTGCAGCAATGCATAAATCGACTTCTGCACAGTTTGTGATCCTAGCTACATGCCATTATTTGTATTTGCATGGCATCGAGTGTTCTTTATAGCTGTCGTGAGTCCATGATATTCATGAAAGAAATGAAGTCTTGTAGAGGAGGACTTATCAAACCGGCCTTTTGAATTTCATTTTTTCGAAAAAAGAGTGGACATTGGTAGCGAGGATCACATAGGTAGTAGGCATAAATTTTTGAGCTCGTTTCGGGCCTAGTAATAGACTAGTAGTTGTTGTTTTTTGTTATCGTCGTAGTTTTTGACACATTGTCACACTTTATATTGCAACCCCAAGTGACTTGGGAGTTAGAGTCACATCTCGATGCCTAGTTCCTCGTAGTCATCAATGATTACTGGCCATGTTGCACAACGAAGTAGTGAGTGCATGGAATGAGTGAGTAAGTGATTATAATTTATCATATTTACAATATTTTTAATGATGATTTGAACTTTATAGCATAGGAATTTCAACATCTTGAGAATCACAACAACCCTAAGAATCACAGATGGTGCATTGTTTGTGGTAGGTTGTATCGAGGGAGTCTGTGTCTAATGGTATATACATGAGCCTACTTTAGATATTCTGTCTCTAATGCTTTGGAATCATGGGTTAGAATCTTTAAAAAATTGTTTTTCTTTAAAATTTAAATATTTAATGTATTTTTGAGTAAACTAAGGCATTAAATTCAAATCGTTCGAGTCATTACCGATTCATTGTCGATTCTAAGTCTGAGTAGCTAGCCTGTGAATTGAATACCATGCATAAGCACAAGATTCAAACAATAGACATGGCAGGATTCAAATAATAACCAGATACAAAATCGAAATGGTAGTCGATCTATGAATTGACTACCATGCTTAAGCACAAGATTCAAACAATAGTGAGAGCATTCCTGTGAATTGACTACCAGATTAGTAAAGGACTATAAGAAGTAAATTTTATGGGAACATACCTCAAGATGCATATTTAGTAATTTTCCAAGTTTCCATAAAACATAAACGCATTTTGAATAAAACATACACTTTGTGCCTAGAGATTGCACAATACAAATACAAACACATACATGAAGTCATTATGTATGAAAATCCAAAAGTTTATCTCTTGCCTATTTTCTATGTTATTTTATAAGCCACCTTCCTGGTTGGCTAGCATAATTGTATATATAAGTCAAAAGATTCACAATATCACTATGTTTCTGTGGCGCCCTAGCAAGGCGTTACAACTTGATGCTTATCGGGGAGGTGTTATTTATATATTTATTCATCAACACGCTATGCTTCTCAACAAGGATTGAGCTTTCAGGACCCTCTCACTCAGGCTTTGGGGGAATATATATAGTGCCAGTGCAGGACCAACCCAGCTAGTAATACCTTTCATATCTTCTCCATGTGTCCACCTATTTGTTAAGCAATATATTCTTTCTAAATAACAACTTGCGACTAAGAATCTGAAGAAGAGAAAGGAAACAAATGAAAGATACAATCTGAGATGGATGAGGTGCAAGAACTATTAAATATCTTGTCACAAGAGTATTTTCCACTAAAACCTTTTGAGCTTCTTAAACAAACATTGACTTTTACTATTGCTTGTTAGGTTGCTCCTCACTAGTGGGCATGTGCTCATTGAACGAAACATTCCAGATGTAAGTACACTTATGCTTATCAGGCAACATTCCAGCTGTAAGTACACTTATGATTATCAGGGACTGGGTGAAAAACCCTTCCTTATATAACCTAGAGCATCCTTATTGAAATAATAAATGCTCTTCACCTTGTGAAATTCCAAGGTATCACCTCCAGCCTTGCAAAATTCCATCATGTAAAGAGAAGGAGCTACTTCAAGCACATGAAGCACAAGGAAAAAATATTAGAGATGATTCTAATGAATGTTCCAATCCATATACAAACTATGTGGGAAAGAAAAACACGTAGCTCCAAACTCCAAAATAAATTGCAATATGAGGATTAGCATATTATTCTTCTTGAGACAAACTCCATCAGGACTACATCTTTGGTGGTGGCTAAAGATGTTATGTTTTCCCCTAGCTAGAGTTTGAAGAGTTAGATATTTTACCAGCTTTGTCATAAAGTTGTGGTGTGTACATGTTCTTCATTATTCTATATATATATATATATATATATATATATATATATATGCAATTTCCAGCTATCCATAACTTGTGTAATTGCGGATTTGAATTTTAGCTTGCATTGTCTTTTTTAGTAAGTAATTTCTATTACTTGTTCATGATGATCTGACATAACATAGCACTAAGAGTGTGTGATTTAACATATATTTTGAAGATAATAGAGCATATTTACTGTTGTAAATCGGTTGTAATTAAAGTAATTTCAGATCTGGTTTATGATTGGAAAAAAATGCCCTAAGAGCAAAACTTGTTGGCATATGTTAGGTATCTTTTCGCTTGAGTTGCCTGGTGTCAAAACCCAAAATTTTCCGAAAATTTTAATATTTTTAAATTTACATAATATTAATATAAATGCAGTTAACTAATCATGTAATTAGTTATATGTTATCGGCTTATTATTTGAATTCATCTGTTAGTTGGCAGAGTAATAGAACAGTTCCTTTCAGTTTACTGACTTGTTTCTTTTTGCGACCATAAGGTGGGTCTGTCAAGAAAAACTGGGCTTACTTAGCTTCTGAGCTAACGCAGAAGTTTCCCTCTATTACAGATATACAAGTAAGATGTTCGGGTGCTGCTAACGAATCTCTAAAGTATTCAAAAATATTTTCTGCACACAAATTTAGTTCAGTAGAAGAGTGTACATGCTAGTCAGATTTCTCAAGTGTAAAGAGGTAAAGCATTAACTGATTTATTTTAAAGTCTTACTGATAATGATTTGAACTCTATTAGTAAGGATACAGCTATTTTTCCTTCGTAATAGCAGTATTTAATCTTTTTATGGAGTTCTAAACCATTTGATGTACCTATTAATTGCCATTACAAAATGCGATAAGTATTTCTTTACTAGCACAGTAAATATGGCAGGGTCACAACATCAAAGATCAAATTTTTAATTGTTCATAGTTACTGCATCATACCATGATTGAAATTGCAACTGAAATTGTAGAATGATAAGGAGGTTTAAGTACCAAACTTATATTTTTCTTAAATCAAGAATTAACAAGTTTACTACTTGATACAAGTCACTTTTAAAGTCTTACTTTAGTCTTTTAAAAAAATCTGTATAGTTTAGGGATACTGTTTCTATTCCATGGTCAATAATTTGATGGTAAACTTATAGATCATCCCAGTTTATTACACTCAAAAACCACTCTTAATATTTTTATAACTATACTATCAAGCAAAGAAGGCTAACTTACCCAAGCTACCTATCATATAATGACTTATAAAAACTTATATAACCTTTGGGCTTGAAAATTGACAGAAGACTAATTGTCACAAAAATGTTTCTATGACTATTAAAAGGATTGTTATTATACAAGCAAGGGATGATCATATGGTCAAGAGTAAAACCATAATCATGATCAATGGATCACTTAATTGAATTGTTACAATGCTATAGACTTTTATATTATGATGCCTTTTACCTCCCATCGTGAACTAGGGCAATTGATAATATAGAAAAAGAGTTGTAATAAGCTATGCCATGGTAACTATTATTACTCATTTGTTCTTATATCTCATTAACAAACAATACAACTCTCCATACATAAATGTGTTAGACCAACGATGAACCAATTCTACATTACAATGTTTTCTAAACATCATTCTAATGTTTACATGGTCGATTTTATAACGTAGGTGATTGACTAAGGTATAACGAACCTTGTGGGATCCCCGCGATATGATTTGGGTTGTGAAAATTTCATTGGTGATCTTTTCGTGGAACTATAATGTTCCTACCCACTGCATGTCAATTATTAAAAGGGTTATGTGGGCTCTTCCCAGCCATGCACTGGCATTTTAAAAAGGTTTGACTCAACCCTAATCGTCATTCTTCCACTGTCTTCGGGCCTGCGGCCGCTCTGTGATAACCTCTTTGTCCGCTCTGCTGTGGTATTGTCTGCTAGCAGTCCATATGTTGGTTCAGCTCTTCATGGGCTCATCCACTGCGTTGTGAGGAGAGTTACTGTGTCAAATAGCTTGTTGTTGAATGTTGAGCATCATCGATTCCCTGAGGGTTTCTCCATTGGCATCCCTCGCCCGAACTCTTTACTATGTAGGCCGTCGCCTTAACTTATTGCTGCAAATCGTCCTCCATCGTGACAGGTTACCCATCACTCCAATGAGCTCCTTCTCTTCGATGGTAAATGAAGGATTTACCCTTCCTCCTGCTGGTGGTTTTCTTGTTGTTCTTGAGTGGCCGTATTTCTATTAGACTTTAAGGTATGTTACAGGGTTTCAATCGGTTTCTTTTCAAAGTATTAGCTTAACAAACAACATTTAGCAAGGTTTTTAATATTATGTTTATTCTTTGTTACAGGGTTGGTCTTCTCCTCTTGGCGTGGAAGATGCGAGACTTCAACAGCTGCTACTCCCAGTAAGCCTGGTTTTTATCCATGGCGTTCTCCTCCTTGCTGGTCCTTTAGGACAGTCATGGGTTTGGATTCATGGTGTGAAACCCTCGCGGTTACTTTGGTTCCATTAGTGAACTTAACTGTTGTTAAAAGAGTTTCAACTATTCGTTTAACATGGGATCTTGGCTGAAGCCGAGACTGTGGGTTTTGGGTCTTTGCTTGATTACTGTGTAAAGCATGCATATATATATTACTGTTGTACAAGTTGTAAGATTTATTTTGTAAATCATGTTGGTAGCCGTGAGTTACAAAGGAGATAAAACTCCATCCTTTGATGAACCTCAGTACATACTTGTTAGTTTTGGCAGGGTTTACCTTGAACTTGGAGCTATAAGTTGTCCAAACAATTTTTCTTGAATTAATATTTTGTTACTGTACAGTTTTTGAAACAATATAATGTGTAAACTCGGATTATTAAGCCTATCCGTGTTCGATACCTCAGATTCCTATATATTTAATAAATATCTAATTTACTCTTTGCAAATGATTTATGATATTAACTGGTAGGATTTTTCCTGTATGTTGATAATATATCGGGTTAATTATTTACTCAAAGAATTTTATAAATTGTTATAATGGTTATACTTTGTAAATTATGAAGTCTGAATGTTTTAATGGCATTCTTTAGGTTACTGACAGAGTAACCTTGGTTACAGGTTTTATAATAATTTTTTGTTTATCAATAATAGGTTAAAACATTACTATGATTTGCAAATAATATTATTTCTGTACAGTAGATAGTAAGGCAGTAATTATTACTTATTATAATGATAAAGTTACCCTACCTGAAATATTTATTACCTTTACTGCTAGCTCTGCTTAGATTCTTTTATAAGTATAAATGGAAATAGTAATTGTTCTTTGTTTATAAATTAACCTATTATTAAAATATCCTCAAAACTTACTATTAATTACACTGCACTTCTAAAATTATAAGGGTTTCCAGTTATGTTTTATACAATATAGTTAAGCTCGAAGTCGAGCATTCTGTCACTTTGTTAATTGCTTACTGTAGATTAAGCACTTAAATTTTTACTCTTAATATTTCTTTTTATAAATTTACTGTCAAGGATTCTGTACTCAGCTTAACCTTGACTTACTAGTTATTAAAAAAAAATTATAAGTGATAACATATAGTTTATACCCTTCAGTTTATATAGGGTCTTTATATTCTTAATTTATTGTATTAATGTTCTTAAGTACTGTTTATTTACCTAGCAGTACAGGAAGCATAAATGATTCCATTTTGTAATTAATGTAATAAATACATTACCTGAAGTTCCATAATGGTAATACTCCTATAGTGTATGTAATAGAAATTTATTGTTGTTAATACAATAAAGATATTATCTCTCCTAAGAATACAAATGTCTCCATTATTATTATTTAGTTTATTTTACAACATTCTGTTATTTATTTAGTTTATCTGTTTGGTTAAGATATATATATATATATATATAT
>LPNX010679524.1:122870-133971 GCA_001517045.1 Pseudotsuga menziesii
AACAATATATTATTCTGCAATCTCATCATACCATCTTTTTTTTAATTTTACCCCTGTGATGGAGTACGGTCTGGTAAACCCAGATGTGGAAAAACACAGTGGGTCTTTATTCTTCATCAACATATTCTATTACTGATAAACTAAAACACTCACATCACTAACCATTTAAATAACTACTAACATAACATCCAACCATTCACAGTTACTAAAACAAAGACAGTTAGGTGACAGAACCTGCTTAAGCTTTGGACAACAACAGCAATGGGAGGCCATTCCTCCCTACCAACTCCTGGAGAGCGCTCAAACAGCGACTCCTCAGGACCCCCGAGCTTGCTCTAGTCACCCTGGCTGGAACTAGGTGCAGCAATAGTCAGATACCAGTCTTCAAACTCAGTATTAATCCAGAACTTATCAGTAAGTTCTCCGAGCTAACAAGCTATAATAAACCAAGTTACTGCAGCATTCCTCTCAGAACAACTCCCTTACTGTTTTTCCCTCTTTCCTCAATGAATTTCCTGAATATCATTCACCTGAATGAATTCTCTCTGAAAAATATCTGAGCAGCCTCGGCTCTATTCATTGGGTACTTTTAAAAGATTGCCTAGGTATTTTTTGGGTTAGTTGTCATTTAATGAGCCACCTGCTCTGATCCCACTTTCTTGGGGGATCATGACCCCAAATATAGGGAAGTTGCCACCTGCAACTTAGGAATTGTTTGAGGATGCGGCCACTTGTCTTTTGCCCTCCACCTAGTTCCATCCACCAGTTTGACCAGTAACCTCTTTTTAACAGCTCTCCCATGCTGTTGTCTCCACAATTTATTTATTAATAATAAAATATTCTGAATTACATTCCACTTCTGTTGACTCTGCTGAGTCATCAGTTCCTACTTAGCATTGAATTTAACATAATGTCTCAGGAATATAATTAAAACAATTAACATTATTTTACAAAATTGGGGTATGTGACATACACACCCCCTTAAAATGTAACATCATCCTCGATGTTACTTATTCTTCATCCTTTGCAGCCTCCTGGAACAGATTCGGGTATGCCTCCCAGATCTTACTTTCCAGTTCCCAAGTAGCCTCTTCAGGACTAAGGTGCTTCCATCGCACCTTCACCTGTCCAATGGCACGGTTCCGCAGAGTAATTTCCCTCCTCCCGAGGATACATTCCGGTTCCATCATAATTTCTCCTTCTGGTTCCACCTGTACAACATTCCAATCAATCACATGAGTAGCATCATGAACATACTTTTTCAGAACAGAAATATGAAAAACATTATGCACTTTCAAGTTAGGTGGTAATGCTAGCTGATATGCAACTTGAGCAATTCTGGATAAAATTTCAAACGGACCACAGTAACGTGGTGCTAGTTTTGCACAACTCCCCAGTCTTAGGGAGCTTTTCTTTGGTCTTACCTTTATAAACACGTGCTCACCCACCTGGAACTCTTTGGGAGTTCTTTTCAAATCTGCTTGGCTCTTTTTCCGATCCTGTGCCACCTTTAAATTTTCCTGCACTTGTTTCACAATCTGTTCCATTTCTTTTAATAATTCAGGTCCTAACACCAATCTATCTACTGGATTATTCCAGGAGATAGGGGTGTTGCATTTACGCCCATACAAAATTTCAAATGGACTAAACTTAACTGATGAGTGATATTTATTATTATATGCAAACTCTGCTAAATGTAATTAGTCCTCCCACTTACCTGGCTGATCCTTAACATACATTCTTAACAGATCTTCCAGCACCTGATTCACTCTTTCAGTCTGTCCATCATTTCACAGGGAATTTTTGGAGGTCCTTGTTTAAGGGATTAAACACAACACTAAATTTCAGCACCTCTTTCCATCCTCAAGGATCTCTGTCTGAAATGATAACCTTAGGTACTCCATGTAACCTATAAATCTGCTTTAAAAATATATCAGCTATATTGGCAGCCTTGTAAGTAGTCTTGACAAGAATGAAATGTGCTGCTTTACTTAACTTGTCAACCACCACCATAACTAAATCATTTTGATTCTAATTTCTAGGCAATCCAGTAATAAAATCCAAACTGATTATCTCCCATTTCCAACTAGGAATAGGCAATGGTTGCAGTAAACCAGCTGGGTGTTGGTGTTCGGTTTTCACTTGTTGACAGTCCAAACATCTATCTATGTATTCGACTACTTCAGATTTCATATTAGGCCAAAAATATTCTTTCCTTAACATGGTTACAGTCTTTTGGTAACCTGGATATCCTGAGTAAGGTGTTTTATGAACTTCATCCAAAATCAGCAACTTAACCTTAGACACATTAGGCACATACAGTTTGTCTTTAAACAATAAAAATCCATCTTTATTTAGACTATAACCTTTTATTAAGCTTTCTGTAGGTTCTTCTTTAGCTGTAACTTGTAATTTTTGATAAATTTTATCCTATTTTACCCCTTCTGTAAGCTATTCATTTAAATCTGAAGCATAAGTGCTGATTGCTGCTATAAATTTCAGCTTTGCATTTCTGCTCAAAGCATCAGCTACCTTATTTTCTTTTCCTTTTATGTGTTGGATTTCAAAATCATATTCACTCAAGAAGGCCAACCACCTTGCTTGTCTTGCATTTAAGTTGGGCTGATCTAAAATATATTTCAGTCCTTTATTATCAGTCATTAAGATAAATTTTTTGCTTATTAAATGATGTCGCCACATTTTTAAGGCATGTATAACAGCAGCAAATTCTAAGTCATAAGTTGCATAATTCTTTTCGTGGATTTTTAACTTCCTGGACTCATAGGCAATGACATGCCCGTCTTGAGTCAGCACACTGCCTAAACCATCATTACAAGCATCGGTGCATACCATGAAATCCTTATTAGGATCTGTTATTCTTAGAATAGGCACAGTTGTTAATAAGGTTTTTAATTTCTTAAAACTTTCTTCACACTTTAAGTTCCAATCGAATTTCTTTCCTTTATTTTGCAAGGAAGTGATTGGATTAGCTATTTTTGAAAAGCCTTCAATGAATCTCCGGTAATAACCGGTAATTCCCATGAATGACCTAACATCTGTTACGTCCTTTGGAACCGGCCAATCTTCGATTGCCCAAATCTTTTCGGGATCGACTGAAATCCCTTCTTTAGTCACTATGTGACCTAAGTACTGGATTTCATCCTTAAAGAAATCACACTTGCTGTACTTCTTATCTATTAACTCTTTTAACTGTGATTTTAATTCATTAAGTTCTAAAATATTCATACGATACGGAGCTTTCGAGCTAGGTACATCACCTGGTACCAACTCAATAGTGAAATCCAGTTCCATCCTAGGAGGTAATCCTGGGATTTCTTCTGGAAAAACATCAGTAAATTCATTTAAAATAGGAATATCCTCTATTTTTAACTTATCTTTCTCAGATTTACTTGTCTCATCTGTAATAGTTACAGCATAGGCTTTGCAGCCTTTTCTAACTGCTCTTTTAAGTTGTAAAGCATAAATCTGCCTAATTACAGTTTTCCTAGGAATACCCTTAACTGTTACGGGTTGTTCATTATTATTTACGCACGTAAAGGTTTTATCATAACAGTTTAAAACTACCTTATGCTGCTCCAACCAATCCATACCAATCAGTAAATCATACGAGCCAAGTGGTAAAACATTAAGCTTAACTGTAGTTTTAAAATCATCCATTAGTAAAGCACATTCTTTCACATAACATGTTACTTTCCTTTTTGCCCCAGTGGCTAATTGAACTAACCAGGAACTATCAAACTTTTCAACAGTCAATTCACACTTTTCCACTATCTGAGGTGAAATGTAACTAAGACTAGCCCCTGGATCAATTAAAATGGTTACTGGGGTTTGGTTAACCATACCTTCTACTTCCACCATGGAAGTCTGATAATCTGCTTGGCGGTTCTCCAACGCTGCATTTACTCTGGGCATAGTCCTTGCAAGTTCTCCAACAGTCATTTCATCCTGCACAGTGTGAATATTGTTGTTTGAATTTTTTCGATTTGGGCAGACCGAGGCATAGTGCGGGCCATTACATTCCCAGCACTTAACAGGCTCCTTTCGTTCAAAATTCTTAGTGAAATTCCCATGATTGTTTGCAGCTTCCTTGCCTTTAAAGTTACTAGAATTATTAGAATTATTAGAAGCACCATTTCTATTTCCCTGGAAGTTCTTACTATTAGAATAACTTATGTTCTTATTATTCTTAAAATTCTTCTGGGGTACAAATTCCTTTTTCTTGAACTCAGGTTGATTACTGTTCTTTTTAGCCTTCCAGTTGGCCATACCTTCTTTCTTCTTGTTCTGTTCAAAACAGAAATTTGCTTTCCTCATGTCTTCTTCCAGAGTCTTCGGGTTATCATACTCGATTCTGTCCTTGATGTGATATGGCAGACAGCTGAGAAACCGTTGCACTTTAGGTTTCTCATCGACTAAATAAGGTACATATCTCAGCAAGCTTAAAAATTTACTGTTTAAATCCTTCATAGTCATGGAACCTAACTTCAGTTCGTAAAATTCTTTAGCTCTCTCTTCATAATATTGTTCGGACAGAAATTTCTTCTTGAAGTACCTTTTAAAGGTACTCCAATTAACTTCTTTTTCTTTGATCCCCTTGACTCTTTTTAGATCTTGCCACCATATGTCTGCTTTTCCAGAGAGATTATAAATTGCCATTCTTGCCTTCAGCTGATTTGAATAGTTGTATATCTGAAAATATTTCCTCATCCCGGATAACCAGGACTCTCCTTCTTCCCCTTTTTCAGTCTCTCCGTTGAAATTTGGGGGCTTTATTTTGTTAAACTCCCCGGAGATTTCTTCATATGGTCTGTACTTCCTCTTTCTGTCATACAAATCAGCCTCACTACTGTCACTAGTAGTGTAGTAGCTTTGTTGTTTCTTGAACCCTTCAGATGATGAACTGCTTTCAGGTTTAGCCAGCTTCATCTTTTTAGATCCTTTCTGATGGCTAGCTTCCTCAGATTCGGATCTTTTGCTCCTCCCTTCAGTCTAAAATTTTTCCATCATAATTTGGTTCAAATCTTCTTGAGTCTTCAAAATCCTTTCATTGTCCTTCTTAACTGATTCCATTTCAGTCTTCAAATCCTTTATAGTCTGCATCAGCTCTGAAGAGTGAGAAATTACCTCTTCTAACATAGGTTCTATGGACATTTGTCTTGTCTCAGTGTTTGGAGACTCCTACTCGGCATATTCTCCTAACTTCTCCATACCTACCTGTTAGATTCAGAAAAAATAAATTTTCTATTCTTTACATAAAGCAGAATATAGGTTAGTACATTATTTTACTGCTCTATGGAAACTAGTTGGGCCGCATCAAGGCCTAGTATTTGAACCATGCTCTGATACCACATGTCAAAACCCAAAATTTTCCGAAAAATTTAAAATTTTTAAATTTACATAATATTAATATAAATGCAGTTAACAAATCATGTAATTAGTTATATGTTATCAGCTTATTATTTGAATTTATCTGTTAGTTGGCAGAGTAATAGAACAGTTCCTTTCATTTTACTGACTTGTTTCTTTTTGTGACCATAAGGTGGGTCTGTCATGAAAAACTAGGCTTACTTGGCTTCTGAGCTAACGCAGAAGTTTCCCTCTATTACAGATATACAGGTAAGATGTTCGGGTGCTACTAACGAATCTCTAAAGTATTCAAAAATATTTTCTGCACACAAATTTAATTCAGTAGAAGAGTGTACATGCTAGTCAGATTTCTCAAGCGTAAAGAGGTAAAGCATTAACTGATTTCTTTTAAAGTCTTACTGATAATGATTTGAACTCTATTAGTAAGGATACAGCTATTTTTCCTTCGTAATAGCAGTATTTAATCTTTTTATGGAGTTCTAAACCATTTGATGTACCTATTAATTGCCATTACAAAATGCGATAAGTATTTCTTTACTAGCACAGTAAATATGGCAGGGTCACAACATCAAAGATCAAATTTTTAATTGTTCATAGTTACTGCATCATACCATGATTGAAATTGCAACTGAAATTGTAGAATGATAAGGAGGTTTAAGTACCAAACTTATATTTTTCTTAAATCAAGAATTAACAAGTTTACTACTTGATACAAGTCACTTTTAAAGTCTTACTTTAGTCTTTAAAAAAAATCTGTATAGTTTAGGGATATTGTTTCTATTCCATGGTCAATAATTTGATGGTAAACTTATAGATCATCCCAGTTTATTACACTCAAAAACCACTCTTAAGATTTTTATAACTATACTATCAAGCAAAGAAGGCTAACTTACCCAAGCTACCTATCATATAATGACTTATAAAAACTTATATAACCTTTGGGCTTGAAAATTGATAGAACACTAATTGTCACAAAAATGGTTCTATGACTATTAAAAGGATTGTTGTTATACAAGCAAGGGATGATCATATGGTCAAGAGTAAAACCATAATCATGATCAATGGATCACTTAATTGAATTGTTACAATGCTATAGACTTTTATATTATGATGCATTTTACCTCCCATCGTGAACTAGGGCAATTGATAATATAGAAAAAGAGTTGTAATAAGCTACACCATGGTAACTATTATTACTCCTGTGTTCTTATATCTCATTAACAAACAATACAACTCTCCATACATAAATCTGTTATACCAACAATGAACCAATTCTACATTACAATGTTTTCTAAACATCATTTTAATGTTTACATGGTCGATTTTATAACGCAGGTGATTGACTAAGGTATAACGAACCTTGTGGGATCACCGCGATATGATTTGGGTTGTGAAAAATTCATTGGTGATCTTGTCGTGGAACTATAATGTTCCTACCCACTGCATGTCAATTATTAAAAGGGTTATGTGGGATCTTCCCAGCAATGCACTGGCATTTTAAAAAGGTTTGACTCAACCCTAATCGTCATTCTTCCACTGCCTTCGGGCCTGTGGCCGCTCTGTGATAACCTCTTTGTCCGCTCCGCTGTGGTATTGTCTGCTAGCAGTCCATATGCTGGTTCAGCTCTTCGTGGGCGCATACACTGCGTTGTGAGGAGAGTTACTGTGTCAAATAGCTTGCTGTTGAATGTTGAGCATCATCAATTCCCTGAGGGTTTCTCCATTGGCATCCCTCGTCCAAACTCTTTACTGTGTAGGCCGTCGCCTTAACTTATTGCTGCAAATCGTCCTCCATCGTGACAGGTTACCCATCGCTCCAATGAGCTCCTTCTCTTCGGTGGTAAATGAAGGGTTTACCCTTCCTCCTGCTGGTGGTTGTCTTGCTGTTCTTCAGTGGCCGTATTTCTATTAGACTTTAAGGTATGTTACAGGGTTTCAATCAGTTTCTTTTCAAAGTATTAGCTTAACAGACAACATTTAGCAAGGTTTTTAATATTATGTTTATTCTTTGTTACAGGGTTGGTCTTCTCCTCTTGGCGTGGAAGATGCGAGACTTCAACAGCTGCTACTCCCGGCAAGCCTAGTTTTTATCCATGATGTTCTCCTCCTTGCTGGTCCTTTAGGACAGTCATGGGTTTGGCTTCATGGTGTGAAACCCTCGCCGTTACTTTGGTTCCGTTAGTGAACTTAACCGTTGTTAAAAGAGTTTCAACTCTTCGTTTAACATGGGATCTTGGTTGAAGCCAAGACTGTGGGTTTTGGGTCTTTGCTTGATTACTGTGTAAAGCATGCATATATATATTACTGTTGTACAAGCTGTAAGCTTTATTTTTTAAATCATGTTGGTAGCCGTGAGTTACAAAGGAGATAAAACTCCATCCTTTGATGAACCTCAGTACATACTTGTTAGTTTTGACAGGGTTTACCCTGAACTCGGAGCTATAAGCTGTCCAAACAATTTTTCTTGAATTAATATTTTGTTACTGTATAGTTTTTGAAACAATATAATGTGTAAACTTGGCTTATTAAGCCTGTCCGTGTTCGATACCTCCGATTCCTATATATTTAATAAATATCTAATTTACTCTTTGCAAATGATTTATGATATTAACTGGTAGGATTTTTCCTGTATGTTGATAATATATTGGGTTAATTATTTACTCAAAGAATTTTATAAATTGTTATAATGGTTATACTTTGTAAATTATGAAGTCTGAATGTTTTAATGGCATTCTTTAGGTTACCGACAGAGTAACCTTGGTTACATGTTTTATAATAAATTTATGTTTATCAATAATAGGTTAAAACATTACTATGATTTGCAAATAATATTATTTCTGTACAGTAGATAGTAAGGCAGTAATTATTACTTATTATAATGATAAAGTTACCCTACCTGAAATGTTTATTACCCTTACTGCTAGCTCTGCTTAGATTCTTTTATAAATATAAATGGAAATAGTAATTGTTATTTGTTTATAAATTAACCTATTATTAAAATATCCTCAAAACTTACTATTAATTACGCTACACTTCTGAAATTATAAGGGTTTCCAGTTATGTTTTATACAATATAGTTAAGCTCTAAGTCGAGCATTCTGTCACTTTGTTAATTGCTTACTGTAGATTAAGCACTTAAATTTTTACTCTTAATATTTCTTTTTATAAATTTACTGTCAAGGATTCTGTACTCAGTTTAACCTTGACTTACTAGTTATTAAAAAAAAATTGTAAGTGATAACATATAGTTTATACCCTTCAGTTTATATAGGGTCTTTATATTCTTAATTTATTGTATTAATGTTCTTAAGTACTGTTTATTTACCTAGCAGTACAGGAAGCATAAATGATTCCAGTTTGTAATTAATGTAATAAATACATTACCTAAAATTCCATAATGGTAATACTCCTATATTGTATGTAATAGAAATTTATTGTTGTTAATACAATAAAGATATTATCTCTCCTGAGAATACAAATGTCTCCATTATTATTATTTAGTTTATTTTACAACATTCTGTTATTTATTTAGTTTATCTGTTTGGTTAAGATATGTATATATATATATATAAATCAAATAATACTACTTAAGATTTATCTCATATACTTATATATATATAGTAGCATTCATTTACCATCTAAGAAAAATAGGATAACAACTCTGTAAACTATTCGAGCTCCGTCAAAATAAAAGGAAGAATAAGTAATGAAAAGACTACGTCACTAAACATACATACAGTCTAACACAGCTTGGTTTAACTGTAGAGTCTAACAATATTTAATTACTCTTACTTTTAGTAATGTCTTTTCAGCATATAGAAGTTAAATTCTTTAAACTGGAAGAAACAATTGAAGGTTTAAACCGCAGGTATACCTAGTCTAACCTTTCTTTAATACAACTATTATATTATTCTATATGTTCTTTACAAATGAATAGAATTACTGAGAGTAAAATACTGTACAAGGGAATAATTTTATCTATAACACATGCTATTGTCAGTAAAACAAATATTTATTCTGATGATAGGTAAAGAAACAATCTATTATTCTGCAATCTCATCATACCATCTTTTTTTAATTTTACCCTTATGCTGGAGTACGGTCTGGTAAACCCGGATGTGGAAAAACACAGTGGGTATTTATTCTTCATCAACAGATTCTATTACTGATAAACTAAAACACTCACATCACTAAACCATTTAAATAACTACTAACATAACATCCAACCATTCACAGTTACTAAAACAAAGACAGTTAGGTGACAGAACCTGCTTAAGCTTTGGACAACAACAGCAATGGGAGGTCGTTCCTCCCTACCAACTCCTGGAGAGCGCTCAAACAGCGACTCCTCAGGACCCCCGAGCTTGCTCTGGTCACCCTGGCTGGAACTAGGTGCAGCAATAGTTAGATACCAGTATTCAAACTCAGTATTAATCCAGAACTTATCAGTAAGTTCTCCCAGTTAACAAGCTGTAATAAACCAAGTTACTGCAGCATTCCTCTCAGAACAACTTCCTTACTGTTTTTCCCTCTTTCCTCAATGAATTTCCTGAATATCATTCACCTGAATGAATTCTCTCTGGAAAATATCTGAGCAGCCTCAGCTCTATTCATTGGGTACTTTTAAAAGATTGCCTAGGTCTTTTTTGGGTTAGTTGTCATTTAATGAGCCACCTACTCTAATCCCACTTTCTTGGGGGATCATGACCCCTGTTGATTGCATGGGCAGACCCGGGTTTACTATAATTAATCAACAACACCCCAAACTCACTGGCCCTTTCGGCAACAGACCACAAAGCGATCTGAAGTCTCACCCGAAGTGAATCTAATGGGTAGGCCAAGACTCAAGTGTCTTGGACCAGGTTCTGCGCATCCTACTTCTTTCTCCTTACTCTTGTGCGCCACTAGGTCGACTAGCTCTGCGCATCGCACGTCCCCTTCTACTCGCAGCACTTTCACCCGTGCGATGCTCAACCCCGCACCAGTTGCTCGGTTTCCTCTCACGTCGCACAAATTCCACTTACTCGTAGCATTCCAATCCTTACTGCATCTCTGCGCACCGCGGAGCGCCCATCCTCTCCTCAACACTAAGCCCTCAGCTCGCGGTATCTCGCATCGCAGCTCCTCTGCCAATGCGATATCGCTTCTCTGCGATATCTTACCACTGCGACTTTACGCTCTTAACGTTGATTGCACCGATGTGCGACACTCTACTTCTCAGAAGTCTATTGTGAGTAACTGGTAATTAGTGACAGACGTGAAAGAGTCCTTAAACAACCTACTGCAATACTTCGACTTATCCTTAGCCTTTTACAATATTATGAACGAAACAATACATACATTCGTCTACTACCACTATCATTACATGCATAATAACTAGTAACAATAAGCAAATACAATCACATCCATTCAACACATAACACGCAGATTTAACGTGGTTCACCCCCGGGCTGGGAGCTACGTCCACCAAACTGTGCTTCTATTATATATCTTGAGGGAAGTTAGCACAGTTTGTTGCACTACAATGGCAGCGCAACGTTTCTCCTAGATCTCTGATCTTCTCTCTATATCCCTTCCCTCTCTGTTCCCTTCTGCAAATGATTACATACATACTCAAATGACTCACAGACGACTATGTGTCTGGATCGTTACAACGCAGTCTGTCTGACTGATTCCTGAATCTACAAGACTATCAACTGATCGACTATCTACT
>LPNX010679556.1:0-39103 GCA_001517045.1 Pseudotsuga menziesii
TACTGTTTCTTTCAGTGATCCTGCTTTATATGCTTTTATTATGAAAAATGAAATGATATACTGATGTCTTAGTAAAGCATATGAAAAATTAACACTTAGTAGATATTCTAGAGAGATGTAGAGACACACTGATAGAAACCGAAGTGAACTACCTCCTAGTCCTAGTTAATTGGTCATGTAGTCGATAATTATCTGGTTAGGATACAACTAGAGTTGAGAGAATCTTATGCATGCACAAGTGTAGTGCATCCCTAGACTCATGGAGGAGGAAAGGAGCCTTCATAGTTTCCATGCAAGACTATACTCCAATATTCTAACTAAAGTGTAGTTCAATAATGATTGAATAGGAAGTGATACCTTTGTCTAGGGGATAATATTCTCATCTAGGGGACAAACACCTTATAACAGGGGTCGATAAACATAGACTAATGAACATATGAGAAGGAATACTAGGTGGGTCTATAATATCTCCAACGTCCCATTCAAAATGATAATGAAGGATCATCACAAATTTTCTCCAAGAAACATAATGATGATGAGGTTTTTAGAACCATTACCACCTTTTCCAACATTTTGATTCAAGTATAACACCCCCACTTTTCACTTTCATAGATCATCCTTAATTCCATAGAGATAAAATTAGTGTTCCATTTAGGTAACCAACCCAAGGTATTTGAGCTATCAAATTTGCACATGTCAACTTTTAGGAAACAATGCCATGAAGTACTATCTTGAAATGGTGGAGGTTTGGTTTCAAAGAAGAGATTGTTATAGCCATTTTCTTCATTAACTACAACATCATTGGATTGATCTTTTTGTGTGGGATTAATATCTCCATGCAACCATGATATTCAACATTTGTTGCTGGTTAACTTGACTTATTGGATCTAGTCACCTGTATACTTCAAGGCCATGACCACTTATTCAAGATCCTTAATTTCATTAGATGAATCCTTGTTTTGGTCCTCCATATTCTATCAGTTGTGGGTGTTGACCATTGGACCACTTATGATATGAAAATTATTAACACAAACATATCTAAAAAACAACTAGTGGTGAAAGAGGAGTTTGTTGAGATTAAACACAAAATGTGGGATTGTCAAGTCCACACAATGAAAAGGGTTGTTAGATATGTATATCATCATGATCAACACAATGCATGGATTCTTTTGAGATAGGTCTCCAACATTGATGTAGGTCTCCAAAAAGGATTTTATTATTGTTATTATTATTATTATTATTATATGATGTTGGGAGTATTAATCCCTATTGAATATCACTACACTAACAGAATTACCAAACTCATTGTAGATACAAACATGTATGAATTTAAGTGGCTAGTCTCAAAGGATAGGGGAGTGTCGAGTGTTATGGGTTCTCAAATATACCCTTAGCCATACTACTTGACTATCTACGTACTAGAGAGTAACATTCCTGAGTGTTGTTCATGCTGCCACTATAGTAGCAAGGTAGTTGATTGTATTATCTAAAGCTAGTGTTAGGTTACATGGGGAACTTTCAATATACCTTAGGGTACGTGTTAGTGAAATTATGTGTACATGTATTTTATGGTGTAGTACTACTTGAAGAGGTACCAATGTTGGCCCTGATAAAGATAGGGATAATTCAGTTATAACTCTGCTTGGAAGATAAAGAGTCTGGTAGCAGGAAGAAGAAGTTGCGACAGAAGCATATTAAAGCAGAGGAGAAGATGCAACAAAAGCAGTTGGGGAAGGAATAAGAAGGTAGAAGAAGAAACTATATAGGAATCTACAATAGAGGAATACATAAATAGATAAGTAATAAAGAGATAATACAAAAGAAGTAGTCACAGAGGAATCTATGACAGGAGAAGAGAAGAGAAGTCGCGATAGAAGGAAAGGATGCAAGGATATTAGCCACAATGGAAAGAACCACGATAGAGAAGGCGTGTAGTGGTGCAACAACTAAAAATTATAGCTCGAGATATCATGGGTACGAACTTGGATAGACTCACACATGTTGTAAGGAATAAAATCATCTTTGTATTTTGGGCCAACAGTGCCTACTAACAAGTGTAACTAGAATAGGAATGGCAGCCTGTTGGCTAATAGAATGAAGTCGGCTGAATGCGGCATGTAAAGAGTCTATAAATGGAAGAACCCAAGCTGTATGCAAGTTATTTTCTTGGTGTGACTTACCTCCTTTTATGTTACTTGTTGTTACTTACTTTCTCAGTTGTTTAATTCCTAATCAGTCAGTTGTGTCTATAAGAAGAGTTAGATGATACAAACTATGTGCAAATCGATAGTAGAGTCGAAGTGAAGAATTAGTCGATCTAGGATGTGTGCAAATTGAAGATAGAGTAAAGTAGGAGAATATCGAACAACATAAGACTAGAGAGAATGATATGAGAGAGAAGTATATATAGATAGGAGAAGAATATCTAGAACAGATTCTACAACTGAGTGCATAGACAAAAAGGTGCCATATATTTCTCATGCCAGATGAAGAGCGCCTTTGTGGTTTTTTCCAGATGGGTTTCCACGTTTAATACTGTGTCAATGTATATATGATGAATGTGTTTATGTCGCATGAATGTATATGATGAATGTGCTTAAGTCACACGAATGTATATTGTGAATAATTTTTTTATATATTTGCTTATGAATGAGTTCTCTTATGCATGTGTCACACTATTGATAGATAACCTGTGTGTTAAATATTATATTGTTATTATAATATTTGTCGACATATAAGTTAAGTAGTGTCTTATCTTTGCATAGTAATAATATGAAATACACCCACTTGCTTTGGCTGAATGAGTTTGTAAGGTTCCAAGGGAGAAGAAATCCCCACCCTACTGTGGAAACCTGGATATGGAAGCTACCCATAAGAGATATCTGTGTCGCAGGTACCACCAAATGATCCTTGCTCTGTTGGGACAATATATTGGGCTTTGTTGCATGTAAAAGAAGGTATGAACCTGTGTCAAAAGGAGGAAAATTCCAACAAATGGTTTCGTTGTTGGGACCATGAATAATTTTGGTGAGGGATATATTTTGGCATTTGACGAAGCCGAAAATACAAGAATGGGTGGATTTTAAAGCATTAGAGTTTGCACAAGATGAAAGTAAAGGATCACGATTGAATCCGAAGAAGTGGTTGGAGCGATACCTTTATACAGATCTTCATGAGATTTTGTTTTCTGAGTTCCCTATTATGTTGTATGAATGGTTGTTGAAGTTAACAACCTAGCGAAAAAAAATTCAAGGAGGAGAACCGACATAGTGGAATCCTCAGCATATTCATCGAATGAAGAGTATTAGCAACCCTATGTCGAGGGCTATCGATTTTTCGGTAGACAGTATCTTGGAGGGATGCATTACTGATTTTGTTGTCGACATAATAACCTCATATAGTGAGGTATAAAGAAAAAATTTCCAAGGACCATGAGGAAGATACTTGACATATTTAAAAACTTGGATAAATATACTTGTATGCAAAAATGAATCATGAGAATGGATTCTGACACTTAGAAGGATCGTGCACAAGAATTTGGGACATGTTGTAGAAGAAGTCCAAAAAAAATGGAGCAAACTAAGCTGAGATGTTCCATGCTCATATTGGAATTGAACTAAAAGGTGGACGTCTAAGAAGCAGAAGGCAATTTCGGTTGGAAAAATAAGAAAAATTGTGAAAAGAAGAGAAAGTTGTAGTATGATTGGAGGAGAAGATGTGACAAGTTGGCATTGAATTTTGACAAAGGTTCTTGCGACGAAGAATAGGAATATCAACCTATATCCTAAAGAGAAGAAGAAGAAGCAAAAGCTCCAGAACCGAAATAAGATTACGAAATTCCTACGACCCCACGTACATCTCCAGAGGTAAGATCCAGAAACTCCTCCCCTAGTCGATTTGTAAATTTATCTAACAACAATAGTGGAAATAGATGACAAGGGATTCCTTCTAGCCACATTTTTTTCTAAGTGTAACATGAGTCAATATAATGGCTGGAAACAATATTAAGTTGTTGATATTTAATGGAAATGTTTTAGAATACCCAGAGAAACATTGGTTTCTATGTGAAGCCGAATGGATTGTGCGACAGGTCCAAGATGAAGCGATAAATAAAGCACAGACGATCACAAACCTGAGAGGTTATGTACTATACTTGTACATGAATTTATCTATAGTTTCGATACGAGTCGTGCAGAATACACTCAACCAAATTCTAGTGGGATTAGTAGACGAGTTCAGAAATCCAAAATCTAAATCCTAGTGCATCACAGTTGAGATAATTGTCTACAGAGTTTGTCTGGGACTTTGACCTTATATTTAATACATTGATGGCCAAAGTAATATTTCAGATGGTGGTCGTGGATCACAAGGAATGGTTCATTGCGACGATGTTTCCACACATCCAAATTCCATTGATGCAACGAAAGATTGTGTCACAGACTGAAGCTCTAAAGATAGCAATGAAAATAAGAAATACTCACTGATTGGAGAGACCGGTGCATGAATGATGCATATTCAGCCGTAGCAATCCAAACTTACACTGCAACTCTAGGACATTAAGAAATGGAAATAGATCTAAGAATAAATCTGGTGTACCATATGCATAACTGATGGGCACCATAAGGATAATTTCTCGGTGCTAATGAATTATAACACAGTAGGAGCATTGAACTTGATAAATACACAAGGGGTGTCTTGGTATAGAATATGTCGAAACCGAGGCCATCGATCGGAAGAGTGATTGTACTTGCAGAATATTGTAAGTACTATAGCTAGTTTGTATTGTAAATTTTGTAAATATGTAGGACATGACGAGAAGGATTGCAGAGAATTCCATCTTCTGCGGGAGAAAACGATGGATACCTACTTAATGAAGAATGAAGTGAAGATACAAGTTGAGTGAGCAAAATATTAATGTCCACCCACTCAATATCAACAACTTCAATATTGTCAGGCTGAATATCAACAGAATCAGTATCCGCCGCCACAACACTACCCTCAACCCAGAGGGGGTGGAAATTTTCAAGGTCGAGGACATCAACAAGGAGGAGAAGGATTTGTTCATGTAAGAGGACAAATAATATACTATAATTGTGGAAAACCAAGAAATTTTTCTCGGGATTGTGCGAGTTCTGCGAAGGCATGTTCGTATTGTAAAGTTATCAACCGCACTATTGAGGAATTCCCTCAACTGATTCCCAAGTGGCATGCCAAGAACATGGGGAATCCAATTCTCTTGCAGAATCCTAATATGAATACCAACCAAAAAATCTAGATGATTTCTGCAGAGCCAAGAGAAGCAAACATTGATGTTGTAACAAGAGGAGGTGTTGTGACTGGATTAGACCAAAATGCACAGCATGACCAACAACAGGTATGACCAGAAGCACAAAAGAAAGTACCATTCAATGTCCAAAGATAAAAGGAAGTATTCTTGGACACACGACCAAAATTCTTCGATAGGAATCAAGCGTTGATGTCTTCTCCTACACCACCAAGAGGACAAGCAAGGGAGATGCCTGAAATGTTTGATTAGCTATCTCGAAAGCAAATGACAGGAAAGGTTAGTAAAATTAAATATTTTTTCAAAAGTTTCTTATCACTAATCCACAATAAAGATGCTGTCGTAGAATTGAATCAAGATGATTTGCGACCAAACATAAGAGTTAACCATGTTGGAAAAAGATTCAAGACTGGTCATCAGTTAAGAATGATTGTGCATATAAGAGATTATGATATGGACTATATCATTGTAGACCTAAGATTTGATGTCAATATTTTGACAAGAAAGACATGGGAGAGCATAGGAAAACTGCAACTAGACTGGTCTCTCATTCATCTTAGATTAGCAAATCAGTCAAAGGTCCAACCTATTAGTCGACTAACTCAGGTTCCTGATGAAGTAGAAGTCCTGAGAACATATGTATATTTTGAAGTGATCAACATTGTAGATGATACAAACCCATATCCTGGACTTTTGGGGATCGACTAGGAAATCGATAACCAGGCCATCATAAATTTTAAAAAAATAATCTTATCATTTAAAGATTCAATGATAAGGGTGGTTGCACCAATTGATCCACTAGAAGGGCATAGATATGTAGAACCAGTATACAGTGAAGGAAAAGGAGAATATCTATACCATATCTATAATATCACATCTATAGGAAATGACTATATAAATCCAACAACTGATGGAAAGTCAAGTTAGCAGAGTGTTAGTTCCTGTACATTAGAATCAGGTGAGGAATTAGAAAATTGATAGTATAGGATGCATCCAGTATATATGAGAAGATGTGCAAGAATTACATGAACTATGTGACAGGTGGGAGCCGAGGAAAGAAATCTACCTCCATATGAAGGTTTACCTAACCTTGCATCTTTTCTAACATATTTTGAAGCAAAAGTTACAAAATATCGGCACTTGTCCTCCCTCGACTTTGTTCTGAAAGCTACACCCATTAGATGGTTGGGTACGCATAAAGAATCATTCTTCGAATGGCCACAATGTAGAATATTGATGGAGATAGGATCTAGAGAAGAGATCAGTTATATTGGTCGTAAGTATACATGATTGACATATCCCTTCGAACATATTGTGTTGAAATAATATAGCTTCAAAGAATATTCTACTTGTACTTCACATTATTATTATTCCTCCTTCGGGAGATGTAACCAATGTAAAAGGTCATGTAAATATCATGAGGTAAACTATCAGTTGTAAGTAGGTTCAATAGCACCCTGGAAAGATAAATATAATTATTATTGTGAAGTGTACCTAGGTAGGTTGACCCTCTCAAGTAAAATGTCAGTTGGGAAACTAGTATAAATAGGAAGACACCCTCTGGTTCATTTATACACACTCATTCACACTTGTATTGCACAAGAGAGATAAAGACAGAGAGACAAAGAAGGAGGAGTACTAGTGTTTTTGGTGTATTGGATTTTATGCTTGGGGTTTGGTCTCTCACTTGATGAGACTTTGTTCTTTGGTCATTGCATACTGGTAATCTATATTGAGGAATTTTTTCTAGGTTTTTCCCAGAACAAATTGTTGTGTACCTTGTGACTGTGTTTATTTCAATGATCCTCTTTATGCCGTTATTATGAAAATGAATTGAATCCTAATAAAGTTATGAATTTAACTATGACAACATAGACAAATTAACATGGAAACAAAGCTATCCTGAAAAGAGAAACTTTCATGAGGTAAATTTCTCTCACCTTCTTTGGACAAGGAAATTAAGGTTTTCTAACAAAGTGGAATTTTTTAGTGCAAGTGACATAGGGAAGTGTTCCCATCCTAGGTGCATATTTTTGCACCAAGATAAAAATTTTCCTCTAGGAAGATCCTCTAGAAAGTCAAGTCCTAGTTTGGCTTGAAACCAGAAAACCAGTAAGCCAGAAATAGAACCAGAATCTACGGTCAAGGATCTTGCAAGTCCAGTTTCAAGGGTTGTAATTTGGATTATTCATAAATTGTTTATAGCATCATACTCACCTCATTCAATTGCATATTTTGGTGAGTACAATTTTCATTTCTAATAAATTTTCATTTTTTGTCATTTTTTGATCTCCAGGACAGGTTGTTTCCAAGCACTAAGCTTGATGACAAATTGGAAGCTATATAAAACTTTTGTGCTTGAAAATACAGAATAGGGATCATTATAAAAGAGAATGATCTTGAAATTTTA
Organism: Pseudotsuga menziesii; assembly: GCA_001517045.1. Taxonomy (NCBI): domain Eukaryota; kingdom Viridiplantae; phylum Streptophyta; class Pinopsida; order Pinales; family Pinaceae; genus Pseudotsuga; species Pseudotsuga menziesii. The sequence goes on from LPNX010679556.1 coordinate 7,695, forward strand.
TTAAGAGAGTTGTGTCAGAACCCGAAGAAGATGAAAAAAAAGAAAAGTACAAGAAATATATGATTAGGGCTAAGAGGATCATAACTGATTCAATCAAGGATCACTTGATTCCTCAAGTATCCTCTAAGGATACGCCTAAGGATATATTTGATGCCATATCAGGAATGTATGAAGGAAGAAAGATCAACCAGAAGATGAACTTAAGAGCCCAACTAAAAAGTACAAAGATGAGAAAGGGTGAATCTATCCATGAATACTTCACAAGGGTCTCTCAATTCAAAGAACAACTAGACGAAATTCAAGACAAGATTGATGAAATTGAACTAGTAATTACTGCTCTCAATGGTCTCACTAGACCATTGGACTCTTTCATCCAAACAATATGTGCAAGGAAGGAAAGCATTAAGTTTGATATCCTATGGGAAAAATGTGTTCAAGAAGAAGTTAGAGTAACTAACTGAGAAGAACTACTTAGAGAAGATGACCATGCTCTAACTCCTCATACCAAAAGAAGAAAAGGAAAACCTCATTTCAATAAGGAAACTCACAAGGGTTCTTATCCTCCAAAGAATTTTCAAAAGAAGAAAAATGGAGATTACAAGAAGACAAATTTCTCCTCTTATCAATGTTACCATTGTGATAAGATAGGACACATTTCCAAAAATTGTCCGACAAAGAAAGAAGAATTTAAAAGAAAGAATGGAAAAAGACATCATGCTAACCTAGTAGAAGAAGAAGAAGAAGAACCTACTAGGAAGTTAGAAAAAGTAGAAGTTAAAGGATATTTTCTCTCAAATATGTGTCTATCACTAGAGGGTGGCATGTATGAACAGAGAGGTCACTCAGAAGAAGATTTGATCCATGATCAAGATATTCCTATGTACTTATAAGATGAAGCAACAAGGACATTAGTATATGTCTAGAACATAATATCCTATAGTGCACTTGGATTCAAAACCCCTGAAGAAATGTTCACCGACAAGAAACCATAGGTAAGTCACCTCAAGATATTTGGTTGTCCAGTGTTTTTTCATATACCAAAATAGAAAAGAACCAATTATACCCCTCCAGAAAGAAAGTTATATTTGTTGGATACTGTGAGGTCTCCAAGGCCTTCGGAATCTATATACTAGGTTACCATCATATGGAAATTAGTACGGATGTAACATTTTATGAATATGCAGCTCTCAAGAAGTCGAGAAAGTGCCAACCTAAAGAAACATACGAAGAAGAATTTGTATCCCCCAGAGTTGCATAACCGATGAAGGAAGTTACACCTTCTCATGATGATGAGATTATATAAGAACATGATATGTTGAATCCCCAAGAACCTCTCAACGTGAATATCTCCCACAAGAGAAAGACATCTTGGGTCCATGATATTATTCAATAACCATAAATATATGGTGCTCCAAAAGGCTCCACAAGGAAGAGTAAGAAGCCAAATCCATTTCCTAGTTATGTGGATTTGATGTGTGATCTTGTAGACAAAGAACCTACTTGTTTTGAAGAATTTGTTCAAAATAAAGAATGGATAGAAGCTATGATGAAAGAATACCAACCCATAATGAAGAATGATGTATGGGAAACAGTTCCCAAGCCAAAAGGAAAAAGTGTGGTATCTTCCAAATGGATCTACAAGATCAAACATACAACTAATGGAAGTATTGGGAAGTACAAATCCATATTTGTGTCTCTTGTATTCTCTTAAAAAGAAGGAATTGATTATGAATATACATTTTGTCCTATATCAAGGTACGCTTCCATCAAAGCCATCATGGCACTAGTAGCCAAGACAGAATGGAAGTTACACTAGTTAGATGTGAAAACAAACTTCCTAAATGGTGTTATTGAATAAGAAGTGTACATAGAACATCCACAAGGTTTTGAAGCCGAAGACAAAATAACACATGCTTTTAAATTGAAGATGGTTATGTACGTATTGAAACAAGCTCCAAGATCTTGGTATGGAAGAATCGATAGTTTTCTAACAAGCTTGGGCTTTACCAAAAGTAAGGTTGATCGTAACCTTTACTTCAAGGTTATGGATGATGAACCTATCATATTATTAATGTATAAGGATGAATTATTCATAATAGGTAATGAGAAGAAAATATCAAATTGTAAGAAGAAGCTCACTGCACAATTCGAGATGAAATACCTTGGCTTGATGCATTATTTTCTAGGTCTTGAAGTATGGCAGAGCCCAGAAGGAATCTTCCTTAACCGAGAGAATTATGAAGCGAAATACTGAAAATGTTTGACATGTTGAAATGTAAATTCATGGCCATGCCCATGGATACACACTTGAATTTATTGGTTGATGATTCATTAGAATTAGTGGAGGTGACACTATACATACATATCATTGGTTCATTGATGTATCTGACGAATACCCATCCAGATATATGCTTTGTTGTGAAAACTTTGAGTCCTTATCTGGTTGAACCCATAAATTTTCACTTAGTAGCTGTGAAGCATGCGATGAGGTACCTAAAAGGTATGATAGACTATGGTCTCAATTATACTAGAGATCGTGACTTCAGACTGTATGGATATATAGATTCATATTGGGAAAGAAGCATCTCAGATAGAAATAACACTTCAAGAGGATGTGTCAATATGGGGTCAACCATGATCTCATAGCTAAGCAGGAAGTAGTCCAGTGTTTCTCTCAACACTGTAAAAGCAGAATACGTTGCAAGTTGTTCTGCAAGTTGTGAATCCATATGGCTTCGGAAGTTTTTATTATATCGATTCAATCTAGAGATGGATACTACCATGATCCTATGTGATAACCAAAGCTGCATGAAGATGATAGAGAACCCTGTGTTCCATGATAAGATGAAGCACATAGAAATATGGTACTTCTACATTCATGACATGGTGCAGAAGGGAGCTATAATGCTCCAATATGTGAGCACATATGAGCAAGTTACAGATGTGTTGAATTAGCCTTTGTCTCATGTGAAGTTTGAACACTTTCAAGACAAGCTTGTTGTTGTCTAGAAGGAATCCCCTCAAAAGTGGGAGTAGTATTGATATTATGAAATTATGATTACAAAAGGTAGCTCAGTTAGGATTGATCATCCTTAGACTTGATCTCGTAATTGTGAAAGGAAGGATTGTCTTAAAATGATGATCTTGTTGGACTGGATCCCATAATTCTGAAAGGAAGGATCATCTTAAATGTTGATGCAGAAGGACTTGATCCCATAACTCCGAAAGGAAGGATCATCCAGGATGTTAGTGATGAACTTGATCTCGTAATTCCAAAAGGAAGAATAGTCCAGAATGTTAGTAAGTGGAATTGGTCCCTTAATTCCAAGAGGAAGGATCATCCAGAATGTTAGTATGTGGATTTGATCCCGTAATTACGAAAGGAAGGATTGTCCAAAATGTTAGTAGTGGACTATATCATATAATTCTAAGAGGAAGGATCATCCAGGATTTCAGTGGTGGACTTGATAGCGTAATTCCGAAAGGAAGGATCATCCTGTGTATGCATGTGTTAGCTATATTTAGTATTGGTAGCTCCACAAACACTTGATCCCAAAATTCTAAAAGGAATGGTCGTCTAAGTACCATACATATGTTGTCCATAATCTCATAATTCCAAAAGGAAGGATCATGATTGGTTTTTGTTATACCTTCCATAGATGATGTTACTAAAGCCTTGAGATATCGATCATGATGTAACATGTTGTTGTTTTTATTCCTACTTCATGCTGATGAGCCAACCTCGTGCTATTGATATTAGTGATGTATTTGTTTTTATGCAGATGATGATGATGTTCTAATAGATGATTATGATGCTCCAACTCCAAGCTGCAAATGATGCTCCATTTCCATACTGCAGATGATGATGCTCCATCTTCATGCTATTGATGATTTTTTAGTTCCATGTTGCATATGATGATTTTCCAACAGATGATGATGATCCATCTCCATGTCGTTTCTGATGCTCTAGTTCCATGCTGCAGATGATGACACCTCAGTTCCATGCTGTAGATGATGATAATGCCTCAGTTCCATGTCGCAAATGATGATGATCTCTCAGTCCATGTTGTTGCTGATGATGCCTCAATTCCATGTTGCAAGTTAAATAGGGAAGTGCACCCCCTAGGCGCATCTTTTGGTAGCAATATCAAAGTTTTCTAGTGGGAAGATGCTCCATAAGGTAAAGCCCTAGTTTTTCTTGAAACCAGAAAACTAGAAACTACAGTCTAGGATATTGCAAGTCCAGTTTCAAGGGTTAGAATTTGGATTCTTCAGAAACTGTCTATACCATCATAATCTCCTCAGTAAATTGCATAATTTGGTGAGTACAGTTTTCATTTCTAAGAAATATTCATTTTTTGTCAATTTTTTTTTATCTCCGTGACAGGTTGTCTCCAAATACTAAGCTTGATGACAAGCTGGAAGGTTTAGAAAACATCTGTGCTTGGAAATACATAATATGACTCATTCTATAAGAGAATTATCTTGCAAAGTTTATTAAGGGAGTTGTGATGGAACCCGAAGAAGATGAAGGAAAACAAAAGTACAATAAAGATATGGTTAGGGCTAAGAGAATCATAGCTAATTCAATCAAGGATCACTCAATTCCTCAAGTATCCTCTAACGATAAACCTAAGGAGATATTTGATGCCCTGTTAGGAATGTATGAAGGAAGAAACATCAATTGGAAGATGAACTTGAGATCCCAACTCAAAAGTACAAAGATGAGAAAGGGTGAATATATCCATGAATACTTCACAAGGGTATCTCAATTCAAAGAAAAACTAAAAGCAATTGAAGACAAGATTGATGAAATTGAACTAGTAATTACTGCTCTCAATGGTATTACTAGACCATTGGACTCCTTCATCCAGATAATCTGTGTAAGGAAGGAAAGCCTAAAGTTTGATATCCCATGGGAAGAATGTGTTCAATAAGAAGCTAGAGTGCCAAACGAGAAGAACTACTTAGAGAAAATGAACATGCTCTAACTACTCATACCAGAAGAAGTAAAGGAAAGCATCATTTCAAGAAGGAAACTCATAAGGGGTCTTATCCTCCCAAGAAGTTTCAAAATAATAAAAAAGGAGATTACAAGCAAAAATATTTTTCCTCTTATCAATGTTACCATTGTGATAAGATAGGATACATTGCCAAAATTTGTCTGACAAAGAAAGAAGAATTTAAGAGGAAGAATAACAAAAGACACCATGCTAACTTAGCAGAAGAAGATGAAGAAGAAGAAAACCTCCAGGGAAGATAGAAAAAGTATAAGTTGAAGAATATGTTCTCTATAATATGTATATGTCATGAGGGGGTGGCCTGTATGAACTGAGAGGTCACTCAGAAGCAGCCTTGGTCCATGATCAAGATGTTCCTATGTAAATATGGTATGAAGCAGCAAGGACATCAGTATATGTCCATAATAGAATATCCTATAGTGCACTTGGATTCAAAACCCATGAAGAAATGTTCACTGACAAGAAATCATAGGTAAGTCACCTCAAGATATTTGGTTGTACAGTGTTTGTTCATATACCAAAAGAGAAAAGAACCAAATTAGACCCTTTCGGAAAGAAATGTATATTTTTTGGATACTGTGAGTTTTCCAAGGCCTTCATAATCTATATAATAGGTTACCATAATATAGAAATTAGAAGGGATTTAACCTTTGATGAATATGCAACTTTCAAGAAGTCGAGAAAGTGCCAACCTGAAGAACCATATAAAGAAGAAGTTGTAGCCCCCAGAGTTGCAGAACCGATGAAGGAAGTTACACCTTCTCATGATGATGATATTTCAGAAGAACATGATATGTTGGAGCCCCAATAACCGCCCCACATGAATATCTACCACAAGAGAAATCCATCTTGGGTCAGTGATTATTCAAGAAGCAGAAAGGTATGGTGCTCTAGAAGTCTCCACAAGGAAGATCAAGATGCCAAAGCCATTTCCTAGTTATGTAGCTTTGATGTGTGATCTTGTAGACATAAAACCTACTTGTTTTGAAGCAGTTGTTCAAAATAAAGAATGGGTATAATATATGAAGAAATAATACTAATCCATAATGAAGAATGATGTATGGGAAATAGTTCCCGAGCCAAAAGGGAAAAGTGTGGTATCTTCCAAATGGATCTACAAGATAAAAAATAAAACCGATGGAAGTATTGATAAGCACAAAGTTGTATTTGTGTCTCATGGGTTCTCTCAAAAATAAGGAATCGATTATGAAGAGAAATTTTCTCCTATAGCAAGGTACACTTCCATTAGAACCAGCATGGCACAAGAAAGCAAGACATAATGGAAGTTACACCAGTTGGATGTGAAAACAACCTTCCTAAATGGTGATATTGAAGAAGAAGTGTACATAGAACAACTAAAAGGTTTTGAAGTAGAAGATAGAAGAAAACATGTATGTAAATTGAAAAAGGATATGTACATATTGAAACAAGATCTAAGAGATTGGTATGGAAGAATCGATAGTTTTCTAACGATCTTGGGCTTTACCAAAAGTAAGGTTGATCCTAACCTTTACTTCAAGGTTATAGATGATGAACCTACCATATTATTGATTTATGTTGATGACTTATTCCTAACGGGTAATGAGAAGAAAATTTCAGAGTGTAAGAAGACGCTCGCTGCAGAATTCGAGATGAAAGACCTTGGCTTGGTGCATTATTTTCTAGGTCTTGAAATATGGCAGAGCCCATGAGGAATATTCCTTAACCAAGGGAAGTATGTAGTGAAATACTGAAAATGTTTGACATGTTGGAATGTAAAGCCATGGATACACACATGAAGTTGTTGGTTGATGCTTCATTAGAATTAGTGGATGTGGCACTAACATACATATCATTCGTTCATTGATGTATCTGACGAATACCCAGCCAAATATATGATTTGTTTCAAATACTTTGATTTTGTATCTAGTTGAACCCAACCATATTCAATTGGTATATGCAAAGCATACGATGAGGTACCTAAAAGATATGGTAGGCTATGGTCTTAGCTATACTAGAGATCATGACTTCAGACTGTATGGTTATATAGATTGAGACTGGGAAAGAAGCATCTCAAATAGAAAGAGCACTTCAGGAGGATGTTTCAATCTAGGGTCAGCCATGATATCATGGCTAAGCAGGAAGCACTCCAGTGTTGCTCTCAACATTGCAAAAGTGGAATACATTGCAACTTGTTCCGCAAGTTGTGAAGCCATATGGATTCGGAAGTTGTTATCAGATTGATTCGATATGGAGATGGATACTATTGTGATTCTATGTGATAACCAAAGATGCATGAAGATGACTGAGAACCCCATGTTCCATGATAATATGAAGAACATATAAATTTAGTACTTCTACATTCATGACATGGTCTAGAAGAGATCTATAAAGATCCAATATGTGAGAACAAATGAGCAGGTTGCATATGTGTTGACTAAGCTTATGTCCCATGTGAAGTTTGAACACTTCTAAGAGAAGTTTGGTGTTTTCCGTAAGGACTTCCCTCAAAAGGTGGAGTAGTATTTGATATTATGAAATTATGATCACAAAAGGTAGCTTAGTTAGGATTGATCATCCTTATACTTGATCCCATAATTACGAAAGGAAGGATCGTCTTAAATGATGATCTTGTTTGATTGGATTTCATAATTATGAAAGGAAGGATCATCCAAAGATGTTGATGTGGAAGGAATAACCTGTAATATCCCAAATACTAATATTCTCTAATTTTCTATTTTAGTGCTGACTCACACACTCAATCTTATACAAAGATATGAAATAACTATGCATGCAAACTTGCCATGCAAAAATTCCCTAAAGTGTAGTTGAACTAGGGCTAGGGTTTGTAGAGGGAAATTAGCACTTACCATTGATATATCGGCTGATAATGACTCCAGAGATAGTTGCATGCATAAAGATCTGGATAGGCGGGCTAGTAGTGCTTATTTCCTTTGGTGTTACCACCCCGCTGTGCCGTAAGCACCCTCCAGATTGAAGGTGACGTTTTTGTAGGAGGAGAGGTCATATACCCTCAAAACATTGAAGAGTTGATGGTCTTCCCCTCCTGAAGATAATGGCCGGAGCATGTGTAACACCCCGGTTTTGACCCCATTTGCATTAAATGTATATGATGTATATATTTTAATTAATAATGGTGTGGAGCTAAAGGCAAAAGCCCCACCATCGATTTAGAGTTTTATGTTTCGGTGATTAAAAACCGTTGTCGATGGTATTTTGTGCTAGCCGGCACATTATAATTTTGGACATCTTGTAAATATGCAATTTAATTAAAAACCCACAACCAGCTATGTCAATGCAAAAAATAATAAGATGGGGGCATGATTTCCTAAGGATAATGGGGGGGAATATTCAAACCTTTGGGCTAATGGGAAAAATCCAAATGTCAAATGGAGAACCCATCAAAACTGTCAACTACCTTTCTTGTCGCATTCACCCAATCATTTATTACTACCATAAATTGGTTGATTTGGTTATTGCATGGGATGGGAAAGGTATGGCAGCCCAAATTCAAATTGGAGAAGCCATCAATTTTTTGGAAACACATTTTGACTCCTTGGGCAAGTAAAAACCCAAAAATGTCTGCCCATTCCAACATGCTTTCACGTTTTCATGTTTTCCTCGCCATTTTCCTTCATGTTGGGCTCTTGGAGGCAAATGGAACTTACTGTGTGTGTATTCATTCATGTTTTTGGTTGTTTACCTCATTTTCCTCGAGCTAGGAAATTGTTTGTGTAATTATTAGTGGCTGGGTTTCCTCCCCCACAATTTTGCTACATTTTCCCATTGTTTTCCAAGATGGAAATCATTTTTTGGTAATGCCAGGGAGTGGGAGAAGAGACCCACAATTTTTGGGTGTTGTTGAGTCCATTTTGGCCACGTTAGGGCCATAAACATCTCTGGAAATCAAATTGATGCTAAAGGGTTGTTTTTACCCATCTTGGTAATTCGTTGTGTTGCCGAAACTATTTTTCCTCAACCTAGAATTTTGTATTATGCTGTGTGTGCATATTTTTCTTTGATATGAATGGATTGGGAGTGGAATTGGGTCTGAATGAGATTGATAAACCTAGTGTATGAAGGAACCTCATAGACAAATCTAGAAGTGTCGGTTTTCTTCTTTGCACATCCTGAATAGCACTGGGATGGAAGGCATGGCCTGAGGGACTATGTAGAAAAGAAATGGATGCTTCCTTGTGTTGGGTGTGTAGATGTTTAGAAGTCAAGAAAGATTTGGTACAAGTGTCGATAGCTCTGTGATTGAACTCACTAGCTTAGAAATTCATCCTTCCACTTCCATAGAAGCCAGATAAACCCAACTCTATTTGGCTTGGATGAATTTTGATACACCTTTTGGCTATGTGTGAGCTTGCTAGTGTTCCCTTATTCCTTGTTGGAATCATGACTAGATCGGGGGTGGCAGTGTTGCTGAGATATTGATGAGCACACTGGCCTATGGTTGGGTGGAACGTTGCAGCGGCATAGCTGGTTGCGGGGCAAACGTCTTTGAAGATAAATATTATTGTTTATTTTATCCCTGCAACTGTATTTATTTATTTAATGAAATGTGAATTGGATGAATGCTTGAATGAAATGGATTTTTCTTCCACTGTATATTAATAATTTATGCACCTGTGTATGTTTTATTTCAATGCATTATCATGTGTATGTCCATGGGATTTAAATTTCTCGGATTAGAAGCACTATGGTCATGTTCCCTCTCTGGTGGATGGGAGAGGACATGACAGCATGCAGAAGATTTGGCCTCTCTAAGTGCCCTAGCGAATTGAACTCACAATTTGGTGCTCACACCCTCAAATCCCTCTGACCTACTAGTAGATCCTCATAATGAGAAAACAGAGAACTGGGAACCACATAATTCAATGGAATGACTATGTTGAAGAAGAAGAAGTTGACATGCGCGAGATAAACTAGAAATTAGAGACCCAGTGAATACTTTCGGGTATCTAGCTAAATTCCCAACTACAAAATGTGAACCTGCAAATCAATAATCCTTCTGAGTGTCATGGAACCTAAACACTTATGTATATGGTGAATTCCATTGATAAACCTAGATGGTCTATCTCGAAGAGTCTATGACAGATGTCTCACTTCCAAACCTTTGCTAGCGGAAGACGTCATCTTCAACCCCAACTATCGTGACTGCACACAGTGCTACTGCTTAAAGCTCCAAAATCAATAATAATAATTCATAGCTATATCCTTTAGTCCCATAACCCTTCTTCAATAGATCCTTATGCACTTTTAGGGTTTTCATGTCACTTTTAGGGTTTATGCTCACTTTTGCATGCATGCAATTATGATTTCAAGTTGAATTTAATATTGAAGAAATAAGGCCTGCATGATCCACATGCTTTATGATAATAACTCTAATGGACCTCTTTAATATACTAATGAATGAATCATTTTCCTAATGTACTCCCAGTATTAAAGGTCCTCGGTCAATTCCCTATTTATAAAAAATGGAACATTACAGTCCTCCCTCGCCAAATATTGCTTGTCCTCAAGCAATGCCAACACAACTCCACAATCAATCAAACTGAACCAACTGAATCCAGGCATGATCCCAGGGTCCCAAATTATCCTAGGATATATGTAGCATCCTCTGCTCAAAACATTGCACTACACTGTACCATCACAAGATATCCCATGGAAGCCTACTAGAAGTAGAGTAACTAACCATGGTGTAAACGAGGTACCATCACAAGAGACCTCCTGAAAGCATCCTCTAGCAATAACTAAGCTTCCAGTCACTATAATACCAAGGTCCCAAATCAATATAAGAATTACAGAGTCCAAAATGCATCCACCGCTACCCTGCATAGTATCGACACAAGGAGCATCATGTAGACTCCCAAGTAACCCCATTCGTAAACATTGTGTCCATCCCTCATAAGGTCTCCCACCTGGATCCCAATGCAAAATTGTGCATATTTCATCCCAAATATCCCAAGGTTGTTTTGGGACTATACCCCTACCTAGGAATGGATTCCCAAGAATCTCCCACTCAATAGGACACCACCCCTTAATCTCATTAGACCCCCAAAAAGCACCTTGTCCACAATCACCATCACAATGAATAATCCTACCAAGATGACATTCTACCCTTCTGATTTGAGTTGGAATGCTCATATATTGCTTCCCAATTTCTCAATCCTGGCCAACCTATAAAAACCATCCTCCATTATGCAAATGTAGACTCAAGCTACTACAAACCTTTTGTATGTACTCTTGAAGAGGATTTCCTACTAGAAGTAGAGTAACTAACCATGGTGTAAATGAGGTACCATCACAAGAGACCTCCTAAAAGAATCCTCTATCAATAACTAAGCTTCCAATCACTATAATACCAGGGTCCCAAATCAATCTAAGAATTACAGAGGCCAAAATGCATCCACCACTACCCTACGTAGTATCAACACAAGGAGCATCCTGTAGACTCCCAAGTAACCCCAGTCATAAACATTGTATCCATCCCTCATAAGGTCTCCCACCTGGATCCCAATGCAAAATTGTGCATATTTCATCCCAAATATCCCAAGGTTGTTTTGGGACTATACCCCTACCTAGGAATGGATTCCCAAGAATCTCCCACTCAATAGGACACCACCCCTTAATCTCATTAGACCCCCAAAAAGCACCTTGTCCATAAGCCCCATCACAAGGAATAATCCTACCAAGATGACATTCTACCCTTCTGATTTGAGTTGGAATTCTCATATATTGCTTCCCAATTTCTCAATCCTGGCCAACCTATAAAAACCATCCGCCATTATGCAAATGTAGACTCAAGCTACTGCAAACCTTTTGTATGTACTCTTGAAGAGCATTGCTTTGAAATGCAATAGTATGTTTATTCTGCTTCCCCGTCAAGTAATCCAACTGCTCTTCAATACTAGAAATCTTGACCGTTGACTTGGTACATACAACTCGAAGAACTATAAGCTCAACATCGCATTGTACTATGGTGTCTAAGAGTATCTTGGTCCTCTCTTTCATCGCTGGAATTATTTCTTTAACCCGTTCAATCTTCTTTTAGTGACTATCATCTGGAAGCTCTATCTCATGCATGTATAAACTCTCCCTAACCTCCATGTGTGACTGCTCACTGACTCGAATGTTTTGCTCATTGCCTTGCACCTCATGTATTTTTCCTGTCATAACTGTCTGGATTCCTGCTATAGGGGATGAAGAGTGTACCAACTCCAACTCATCACACGGATTGTCCATAGTATTACTAGCGAATGTGCTCCTATTCCTAGACTCACAAGATGGCTCTAATGTTATCTCCTCATGCACATCCTCATCATGTACTATTAACTCCAAATGAAGCTCACCAAAAACTTGTACTACATGTGCATATTTCCTCCCTATGCCAACTATGCCTTTAAGGAGATCCTCATCCAAAACCTTGGGTTGGCTCCCGAACTTGATGGTGTAATAATCTTGAAAGGATAATGCTGCATGTACCTCATCACCCAAGGCTATATACTCTTGGTATCAAGGCAAGTTTTGAAGTACTGCTAACCTCTGTAAATTTCCAGTCAAGATCCTTCTCATTGTCTTCATGTTCTCACAAGCTGGTAAAGAAAAAAAAATTCTGACATACACTTCACCAACATCACTTACATGTACAAGCATGCATCAACATGCACTTTTATTCAATTTCTCTGTTCCCATAGCTGGCAAGGATTATGCTTCGATACCACTGTAATATCCCAAATATTGATATTCTCTAATGTTCTGTAATATCCCAAATACTCATATTCTCAATATTATACAAAGATACAAAATAAATGTGCATGCAAACTTGCCATGCAGAAATTCCCTAAAATGTATCTGAACTAGGGCTAGGGTTTGTAGAGGGAAATTAACACTTACCACTGATATGCTAGATGATAATGACTCCAGAGATAGCTGCATGCATAAAGATTCTGATAGGTGAGCTAGTAGTGCTTCTTTCCTCTAGTATTACTACCATGTTGTACCATAAGCACCCTCCAGACTGAAGGTGACATTTTTGTAGGAGGAGAGGTCAAATACCCTTGAAACTTTGCATAGTTGATGGTATTCCCCTCCTAAATAGAATGACCAAAGAATGTGGAATATTTGGCCTCTCTGAGTTCCCTAGTGAATTGAACTGGAAGTTTGGTGCTCATGCCCTCAAATCCCTCTGATCTGCTGATAGCTCCTTAGAATGAGAAAATTGAAAAATGGGAACCACACAATGAAATGGAATGACCCTACTAAAGAAGAAGAAGCTGACATGCGAGAGATAAACTAGAAATCAGAGACCCGATGAATACTTTGGGGTATCCAACTAAACCCCCAACTGCAAAACATGAACCTACAAATTAGTAATCCTTCTGAGTGTGTTGTATCCTGAACACTAATGTATACGGTGAATGTCATTGATAAACCTGGATGGTCTATCCCGAATATACTAGGGCAGATATCTCACTGCCAAACCCTCGCTAGCCGAAGACGTTGTCTTCAACCCCAACTGTTGCACACGGTGCTACTAATCAAAGCTCCAAAATCAATAATAATAGTTCATAGATATCTCCTTTAGTCCCATAACCCTTTTTAAATAGATCCGTATGCACTTTTAGGGTTTGCATGTCACTTTTAGGTTTTATTCTCACTTTTGCATGCATGCAATTCTAATTTCAAGTTGACTTTAATACTAAAGAAATAAGGCCTACATGCTTTATGATAATAACTCGGATGGCCCTCTTTACTATACTGACGACTGAATAATTTTCCTAATATGCTCCCGGTATTAAAGGTCCTTGTTCAATTCCCTATTTATCAAAAACGAAACATTACATAACCATCCTTAGACTTGATCCCATAATTCCAAAAGGAAGGATCATCTTAAATGTTGATGTGGAAGGAATAACCATCCTTAGACTTGATCCCATAAATCCAAAAGGAATGATGACCTTAAATTTTGATGTGGTAGGATTGACCATCCTTAGACTTGATCCCGTAATTCAGAAAGGAGGGGATGTATAAAATGTTGATGTAGAAGGACTTGATCCCGTAGTTCCGAAAGGAAGAATCATCCAGGATTTTAGTGATGGAATTGATCTCATAATTCCAAAAGGAAGGATAGTCCAGAATGCTAGTAAGTGGACTTGATCTCATAACTTCGAAATAAAGGATCACCCAAAATGTTAGTAAGTGGACTTGATCCCGTAATTACGAAAGGAAGGATCATCCAAAATGTTAGTAGTGGACTAGATCCTGTAATTCCAAAAGGAAGGATCGTCCATGATGTCAGTGGTGGAATTGATCCCAAAATTATGAAAGGAAGGATCGTCTTGTGTAGGTATGTGTTAGTCGTGATTAGTATTGGTAGCTCCACAACATTAGAGGAAATTTCAACTCAAAATGGGCCTTTTAAATTTTATTCAAATTCAATGTCATCATGTGTTAGCCAAAGAAATTTCTTTAAATTTGAAATACTGTATAGGTCTTAAACACTTTTTTAATATAAATTTGGGGATAGGTATCATAAAAAAAACTACTTTTTTTGTTTGTATTTTTAACATATCTCCCTGTGTTTTTACTTAAATTTCGATCAGGAGAGCTTATTGGATGTGGAATGAAATTCCACATCCAACGAGTACCCACTCAGCATACTTTTGATGGACCCTTCTACCCCAAAAACAAGAAATACCTGAAAACGGAATGATGACTTTTTTTGTTTGTATTTTTAACATATCTCCTTGTGTTTTTACTCAAATTTCGATCAGGAGAGCTTATTGGATGTGGAATTAAATTCCACATTCAACGAGTACCCACTCGGCATACTTTTGATGGACCCCTCTACCCCAAAAACAAGAAATACCTCAAAAAATGTAATGATGACATCATCATTCCATTTTTCAGGTATTTCTTGTTTTGGGGGTAGCGGGGTCCATCAAAAGTATGCCGAGTGGGTACTCATTGGATGCGGAATTTAATTTTGCATCCAACAAGCTCTCCCGATCGAAATTTGAGTAAAAAAACAGGGAGATATGTCAAAAATACAAACAAAAAAGTAGTTTTTTTCTTTTCTTCCTCCAAAATTAATAAATGTTATTTTATTATTTTAACTATTATTTTATTAGTTCATTTTAGGAGGCCCATTTTGAGTTGAAATTTCCTCTAATGACACTTGATCCCAAAATTTCTAAAGGAATGGTCGTCTAAATACCACCGATGTTTTTTCCATGATCCTGTAATTCTAAAAGGAAGGATCGTGATTGTTTATTGTTATACCTGTCATAGATGGTGTTACTCCAGCCTTGAACTATTGATGATGATGTCACATGTTGCTGTTGTTATTCCAACTTTATGCAGATGAGCTAGCCTTGTGCTATCAATATTAGTGATGTATCTATTTTTATGCAGATGATGATGATGTTCCAGCAGATGATTATGATGCTCCAACTCCATGCTACAGATGATGCTCCATTTCCATAATGCAGATGATGTTGCTCCAGCTCCATGCTACTGATGATGTTTTAGTTCCATGATGCATATGATAGTGTTCCAACAGATGATGATGCTCTAGCTCCATGCCATTGTTGATGCTCCAGCTCCATGTTGTGTATGATGATGCCTCAGTTCCATGTTGCAGATGATGATACTTCAGCTCTATACTAAATATGTTGATGATGATACTTACCAAACATATTGATGATGATACTTCAGCTATGTACTGAAGATGATGATGTTGTTTAAAAAATTCAATGATCTATAGATGTACCATCCGATGTTCCAAAAGATGATGTTGATGATGCTTTCTCTCTCTCCTTCCGATGATTTTGTGTCGAGACACACCAGTTGTTGTTGTTGTCAGTAGAATACCCTTCTTGTTCAGGGGGATTATTAAAATAATATAACTTTGAAGAATATTATACTTGTACTTCACATTATTAGTATTCCTCCTCCAAGAGATGTAAACGATGTAAAAGGCCATGTAAATATCATGAGTTAAACTCTCAGTTGTAATTTAGGTCAATAGCACCTAGAAAAGATAAATATAATTATTATTGTGAAGTGTACTTAGGTAGGTCAGCCCAGTTAGGTAAAATGTCAGTTGGGAAACTAGTATAAATAAGGAGGCACCCTCCCTCATTTATACACACTCACTCACACCTGTATTGTGTAAGAGAGAGAAAGAAGGAGAGATAGAGAAGGAGAAGTAACCGTGTTTTTGGTTTCTTGGCTTTTATGCTTGGGGTTTGGTCTCTCACTTGATAAGAATCTGTTCTTTGGTCATTTCATACTAGTAGTCTATATTGAGGAAGTTTTGTTGGGTTTTTCCCATGATAAATTTTTGTGTACCTTGTGATTTTGTTTCTTTCAATGATCCTCTTTATGTTGTTATCATGAAAAATTTTGAATGCTAATCAAGTTAGGAATTAAGCTATGAAAACACAGAAAACTTCACATATTGAGTATTGTCGCACGACATGGAAGGCATGTCCACAATAGGAATGGGTTCATAACTTCATACATACACTAGACATGATACCAAGGAATTGGTATACATCAATTGAGTTGTGACGAGGAACTATTGAATGGGAGGAGTCAACTACTAGCTTCACACATACATTTGAGTTTGCAGATGACCATCCTTCGATCGATGCTGCATTGCAAGTGATCAAAACAAAGATATTTGAAGATATCTTTGTCGCAAAGACAAACTTCAATCAGTGCAGTGTGATAATTCACCACTGGATGGAATGCTACAATGTGACGGGTGAACCTGACGACGATGATCCACTTCATGTAAAAATTCCATAGTATGAATGTACATGTGTAGTGGAAGGACTTGGTATTTCTAGTGACAAATTCCCCAGTCCACTAAAAATTAAGAAAGTTAATATTGGCTCCCCAGAGAATCCAAAATTTTCCAATATTGGAGATTATTGGGATGAAATATTGTAGGGAATATCACAGGTTTATTGTACGAGTTCCAAGACTTGTTCCCTAAAAAATTCTCAGATATGAAAGGGATTGTCAAAGACCTTGGAGAAATGAAGATACCTTTGAAGCCCGATGCAAAAACTGTCAAGCATCGACCATACCGATTGAATCCACAATATAAAGAAAAGGTCAAGGCTGAGCCAGACCGAATGCTAGACGGAGGTATTATATAACCTATCGAAGAATTAGGATATTAATGAGTGGCAGACCGAGAGACGCTTAGGGTTTTCCTGCTATGCCTGGCCAATGAGGCTTTTTAAGCTCTCTTCGTGTGAGGGTGCGCTGGTTCTCAGGGATGCTCAACCTCCCCTTGGCTGCTCAATGGTGGAGATAGGCCCTCCGAGTCCCGTTATTGATGATGGTGCTACAATAGCTGAGATCGAGAAGCAGGCCAGTACTTTAAACGGTTGGAAGCCTAGAGTGGGGGGCTATCTACCTAAAGCTCCCACCATCCTAGCAATCCATATCATATCTAAGAAGGTTAAGGGAAATATTGAGCTCTGGAAGGAGAAATCCCTTATCGAGAAGTTTGTGGGGATCTAGCCCAAGGAAAAGGATCTTGTCAAATGGATCAGCAGTGTTTGGAACCCTAAAGGCCACTATGACCTACAACTCGGCTCCAAAGGATTTTTCACTATTATTTTCTTTAACCAAGAGGACCGTGATCACATCCTGGAAGGAGGCCCCTACTTATTTTTCTCAGCAGGTCTCTACCTTTCCCATGGAAGGAATGATTCAACCTAGAAACTGAATACATGACAGTTGCCCCTATCTTGATATGCCTCTTTTCTCTTCCAAGGGAATACTGGGATATGGACACCTTGAAGGACATAGGAAATACCTTAGGTGAATTCATAAAGGTTGCAAAGCAAACCAAGGCCCAAAGGCATACTTCCTTTGCTAGAATCTGCATATACTTGGATCTTTCCAAGGAGATGCCAGAGGCCATAAGCATTAACTGGGAAGATGAAGAATGGATCCAGCCCATAGACTATGAGCAGATCCCCTTCCGATGTAGGCACTGCCATGAGTATGACCACTTAGGAAGAAACTGCCCCAAGATTGCTCCGATGGCTGCTTCTGCTGATCAACAACCGATGGGAGCCGCGAACAATGATGGTTTCACCCAAGTAAAGAACATAAAAAGAAGCAGAGGAGGTGGGGAATCAAAGGCCAAAAAATACATGGAGGTAAGGGAAAACATATCCAAAAACTCCTTCGCTATCTTAGGGGACAGAGTAGAAGAAGACATGCCCAAGGAAAAGGAGGAAGTGGAGCAGCTAACGAAGGATACCATTTCCCTGGAGAGAGAGGAAACCCAACAGATGGAAATAGTTGAAGAAGAAGAGGATGAAGAAATGGAGCTAGGAGAACTAGATCTAGACACGATAGAAGCCAAATGTGGAAAGAAGGGTAAAGGCTATGTCCCCATGCAGCAAATCGAGCTCCTCCAGGAAGCAATAATCAAGGTCGGGGCACATCCGAACCTAGGGATAGATCCAGATCCACAAAAAGGAAAGAAGAGGAAGTCTCCAGAAGAGGAGCAGTGTAGAGGGAGAAAAACAAACAAGCAGTGCATTGCAGAAGTAGGAGTTAAACTCATTGAATCAAGCCAATACTCAATGATCAAGGCGTCCTTCTCCGAAGTCTCCAAATTTTACCAATGAAGCTAATTTCTTGGAATATCAGGGGGTGCAATAACAATAGAAAGTGGAGGACTATTAATAGGAAAATTAAGAAGGAAAGCCCTAATATTCTTCTCCTACAGGAAACTAAATGTAGTTGTGAGGGACTGGAAAAAATCAAAAGTAAAATTTGGAAAGGTAGCAAAGTCATGGCCCTGGATGCTGCTAGGTAATCAGGTGGGATTGCAATTTTCTGGCGCCCCAAGGTAGTGTATTTCACTGACTGGAAGGCCAATAAGTTTGCCCTCATGGCTGATTTCCAACACCTTGATTCCAGGGTGAAGGGCACAATTGTTAATGTTTATGGCCCTAGTAGCTTCCCTGAGAAGCAAGCCTTCATTGATTTCCTCAATTGGACCAAACACCAGTCGGAAGGGGGCCGATGGGTGATGGGTAGGGATTTCAACCTCATTTCCAACCTTGAAGAAAAGAAGGGAGGAAGGCGAACTCTGGACAAGTACCAAGAGGATTTTAGCGTTTTCCATACCCAAATCTCCTTTGTGGATATGGAAACCGAAAATGGCTGGTATACTTGGAACAACAAATGAGGTGGAGAGCATCTCGTGGCTTCCCGCTTGGATAGATTCTTGATCTCGGAGAACATAGTCCACAGTACAGGTGAAATCATGGCTAACATCCTCCCTGCTGCAGGATGTGACCACTGGCCTATCAACCTTAACTGGGATTGGTCTTGTTCCACTCTGAGGAAACCGTTCAGATTTGAACAATTCTTGATGGAACACAATAACTTCAAAGATCTTGTCAAATAGTGGTGGCAAGAGATGATCCCCCCCACATGTACAACCATGTACTGTTTTCAGCAAAAACTCAAGAATCTCAAGGCCAAAATTTGTACTTGGAACAAAGAAGAGTTTGGTAACATTTTTGAAGATAAAAAAAGGCTGACTACTGAACTAGAGCTCCTCAGTCAGAAGGGAAAGGAGGAAGGATGGGACGAAGACATGCTGAAAAAAGAGAAAGAGCTATGGGAACAACTGGAGGCAAGAGAAAGGCAGGAAGGCATATACTGGAAACAAAAATCCAAGGTCAAATGGTTGTAGGATGGGGAAAAGAACACCAAGTTCTTTCATAATTCGGTGCTCCAGAACAAGAGCAACTCTAGAATCCAAAAACTTACAAAGATGGATGGCAACCGGATTGAAACCGGAGGGGAGATTGAAGAGGATATTTCCAACTATTTCTCGGAGATCCTTAGTGAAGATGACCATGACAGGGGGAGAGACATAGCCAAAATCACTCGCTTGATTCCTGCCACTGTCACTGGGGAAAATAATGAGGTGCTCATCAAGCCAGTTTCTCTGCAGGAAGTTGAAGAAGCAGTCAATCAAATGGCTCTGGGAAAATCCCCTAGCCCAAATGGCTTCACTTCTAATTTTTTCCAACATTTCTGGGATATGAAGGAAGAGGTTGTGGAAATTGTTGAAGAATCTAGAATAAAAAAGGGGGATCTCAAAGATTTCAATGCGACTTTCTTATCCCTTATCCCCAAGGAAATGGGAGCCGAAATTCTGGACAAGTTCAGGCCTATAGCCCTTTGTAATGTGATCTACAAGATTATCTCCAAAGTGATTTCCAATCGACTGAACCCCTCCTCCCTACCATGATCTGCCCAAAACAGTCTGGCTTCGTGGAAGGGCATCAGATCCTGGACGGGGTCATCCTCATGCATGAAGTCATTCACTCCCTCCAAAGCTCTCGACAACTAGTTATGTTGATCAAACTTGACATAGCAAATACCTATGACAAATTGAGTTGGGAATTCATTAGCAAAATGCTGGAAGCCTATGGTTTTTTCGAAGGATGGGTTGAGTGGGTTATGGTTCTAATCTCCGCCCCTTTTTTTAGCATCCTTCTGAATGGAGCTCCAACCCACATCTTCCAACCAGCCAGAGGTATCAAACAGGGTGACCCTCTATCCCCCTTTCTCTTCATTATGATGGCAGAAGGCCTAATCCATCTCCTTCAGACCCAAGCGGAGAATGGGGAGCTGAAAGGCCTCCGACTTCAGGACAACATGGACCCATAGACCCACCAACAATTCGTTGATGACACCATGCTTATGGGGCACCCTTCAGTCCAAGAAGCAAGAAGCTTCAAAAAAATCCTGTCTCTCTTTGCCAAGGCCTTGGGTCTAGCTGTAAACCTGACCAAATCCCAGGTCTTCTTCCTCAATAATTCCCCAGCCACCCAGAGGAACACCCTCCACATCCTAGGTTTTGCGAAAGGAGCCTTCCCCTCAAAATACCTAAGCGTCCCCCTAGGTCTGCGAAAGTTGAAAAGAACCTCCTGGTTTGAAATCTTAGACAGAATGAAACAAAATCTCTCAAGCTGGACCCTAAGACCTCTTAACCTCCCCAGTAGGCTTGTCCTGATTAAATCAATTTTACAGGCGATGCCGATATACCTGTTCTCATTCCTATCCACCCCTAAGTCTATCCTCCATGAAATCTGAAGCATCCAACGTAATTTTCTGTGGGGAGGCCAAGCGGAAAAGGCCAAATTTTCTCTGGTCAGCTGGGACAGCATATGCCAGCCCAAGTTGATGGGGGGTCTTGGTCTCAGAGATCCATAAATTATGGCTGAAGTCCAAGGTGCAAAAGTCTGGTGGAGATGGGTAACTCACACATCCGAACCATGGGATAGACTATGGAACATCAAATATGGTCGAGATAGGCCTCTCTCCCAGTTAATTCATTACAATGAAGATCAGCTGGGGTCCCCAATATGGACAAAGGACAAAGGAGGTTGGCACCCAGTGCAACGTCATAGTTTTTGGGAAATTCGGGATGCTAGGAACGCCAAATTATGGGAGGAAGAATGGAACCAGCTCCCACTGCTCGGAGATAACCCAAGATGGGCCCTTATTCGAGAAAATAATATGGTGGCTGGTAGAATACAACTGCACCACTTGTGGCAAGATAGGAATCTTAATGGGAGGAGGTGCTGGAACTTCATAGACAAACCTGATCAAATGGATATGGTTGACTGCGAGGTTTTTCAAGAGGAAATCCTCAACTGGTTCATTAGGCTCAAAGAGGGACCGAACGTTCTGAGATGGGGATACACTGACAGAGGGATGTTTAGCATCAAGGAAGCATACAATATTTGAATCGGAAATTGGATAGGGGAAGAGGAAATTTGGAAAAATATCTGGACCCTGAATCTTTGGCCCAAGGTAGGCCTCTTTGCCTAGCTTGTGGTCAAGGGACGTATCCTCACCTATGAGAATATCCAAAAGCGAGGTATCCAAGGACCTTCCCAATGCTGCATGTGCTCCCAAGCGGAAGAAACCACGAGCCACCTTCTCGATTGCTGCCCTTTTGCTGCAACCATTTGGGACAAGGGGGCCATTGGACTCCAAAGAAGTGATAAGTAGAGAGCTCAGTCGGCTAGAACTCTGAAGGACTAGAATCATAAAGCATTCAAAAACAGAATCATCGGGACTATATGGAATGCCCTACCAGGAATGACCATGTGGTGCCTTTGGAAGGAAAGGAATGGGAGAATATTCATGATAAGGGTAATAGCATTGAGAAGGTCTAGAAAATGGTGAAGTACAACCTCCTCTCCTCCATTAGAAGCATGCAATGGCACAACGAGGACAAGTTTATCCCAATAGGCGAAACTCACATCGTATAATTTTGGGATATTGACAAAATCAGATGGTAGGGTTCTGTTAGCGTGACAAGATCATTAAACCTTCCAGCCCAAATTATTGGTCGGCTCCACCCCCACAGGTTTTCAAGCTCAACTTCAACGGGGCTTCCAAGGGGAACCTGGGAGACGCGGGCTATGGCGGATTATGCAGAGACTTCCAAGGGAAGATACTTTTCATTTTTATAGGAGCCATCGACCATGATACCAACAATTCCACTGAGCTCGAGGGTCTGATTTAAGGCCTTGAATTCCTGGTTCGCGGTGGTTGCTTCCTCACTCTAATTGAGGGAGATTCCAACATCATGATCCAGGTGGAGAAATGCTTAGCGAATGGCCAATTCAGCGGACAAGTTTCCACCAGCTGGAGGCTTTCTAGTCGCCTCGACTCCCTCCATGATCTGCTCCTCACTCATTCAGATGTCTCTTTTAGCCACATCAGAAGGGATGCCAACAAGGCCACGGACCTCCTTGCAAATGTGGGTGTGGATAGTGATTTGGCACACCGATGGGTCCCTCTAAATAAATTTGATGCCGAATATTGGGCCCAACACTGCAGACAGGTGGAAGTTCATGATTTCAAGGGAGGGGCACAGATGGCATGCCCGAACGTTGCGGTGGCGGGTGGTGACAGATGACGCAAGCACGTCATGACAGGCCTCCATTAATATGCCTGGACAAATAAGTCTGGAAAGCGAGCAGATCCAATGGTGGCTGTCCTTGGTCATTATATTTCTCATTGGTGCTGAATGCGAAAGTATGGACAAGGCATGGAGTGAGGGCCGAATCGACTGGACATTTATTTTTGACAGAGGATCCACCATGGGAAAGAGTACGAGGGAGGTCATCTACATAATCACCATGACGTTTTTAAGGTACAACCTTGGCCGGGTAATCATGCCTCCTTTTCTTTTTTATTTTGTGCCCCTCCAATCACCTCACTTCCATCGCTCAGGCACACTCTTAGTCTTTCGGTCACTCTGGTTTTCCCCATGGCCCCTCCTCCTCTCTTGTATGTGACTCACTGTATCCTCCTTAGCCTTTGCTCCTACACTGCTCCCCCTCCTTTGGAAAATGGCTCTGAAACATTTGATGGACAAGGGTAAGTCCCCTGGTGATTCCTCGGTCGAGTAGGGTAACATGAACAATCCCCGCAGGGCCACAAGGGCGCAAATCCAAGCCTAGGAAGAGGCTGAATACTTCAAAGATCATATTCCTCTGAACATCTTCCTAGAAGTGGAGGAAAGGGCCGATAACCTCTAGCATACCATCAAAAATATGCCTAAGGAAGACCTTCACACTGAGGTGGCAGAAGGGGTTTTGGACCCTGGATCCACTGCTGGTCGTGCGACTGCCTATGATCGCCTCCTGATGCAATACTGGTTCAATATGAAGATGGTTGGTCACTCTTACATGGAACGGGAAGCAATACAAGAAGGGGATGAGGAACCTGTTAAAGCCTGGAAATATCACAATGGGGAATGCCACCTGATCCACCAGAAGGTGGACATCATTGCATCTAGGCTCGGGGTTGCTTCTACACTGCAGCTAAAGGCACTGAGGAATTTGCGTGTCCAGGTGCTCGGTGTGGTAGGTGCGGCAAAGTGCACAAGAGTTTCAATCCTCCCACTCAGCCTGATGCGGTCCCCCTGTGCTTTGCTTCCGTCTCGGCTCAAGAAACGGTGTCCAGTCTACCCTTAGCCTTTAATAAAATGGTTTGATTCCCTGTGATCTTTTGTTTTCTCAGCTATTAACTCGGCTTGTAAGGCTTATTGTCCATCTCAGTTTTATCTCGGCTATTAAAGTTGGCCTATCAGATGCTGATCATTTTTAGAAAATCAAGCCCTACTCTTGGGTTAGCCTAATCTCTGTTACTGAATGTCATGTCCCTCGTGCCGATTGAAGTCCCTGCTCTGGTGCCCCCCTGGTGATTGGATTTTTATATCTCAAGCCTGATGCTGCGCTGTGTCAAAAACACGTCAGCTGTTTGAAGGACATGTTTTGTAATTCTGCTATGTAATGATCCACTATTGATGTAATATAATATCTTTATTTACAAAAAAAAAAAACCTGTCAAAGAATTAGAGTGGATCAATCCCATAATGGTACAGGATAAAGTGTCTACGGGTGAAGTAAGAATTTACGTCCACCTGAGAAAATTGAAGGATTCTTTTTTTGCATGACCCATTTCTAACTCCATTTACAGATGAGGTACTAGAAATTGTCGGGGGTCAAGAGATTTATTCATTCACTTATGGTTTCTTTGGTTACCATTAGATTAGAATCACAAAGGCATAACAACACAAGACCACCTTTTCGATAGAGTGGGGGTGTTTCCAATACACAGTAATTCCCTTTAGATATAAGAATGCTCCTGCTATATTTTCCAGAATAGTAGTTTCCGCCTTTAAAGACTTTATTCACAAATTTCTTGAAGTCTACTTTGACGATTGGACAATATTTGGGCTCATTAAGGATCATATTAAGAGCCTCAGGATGATGTTGGAACGTTTTCACTGGTATCAAATTTCACTGAATTTAAAGAAATATATATTTTGTGCCCCATTTGGAATTTTGTTGGGACATGTGGTACGTAGCGATGGAATGTTGGTCGATCCTACTAAAATTGTGAACATCGTTGACCTACCATCACTGACCATAGTTAAGAAATTGCACGCAACATTGGGACACACCAAATACTTCCGGAAAAATTATCAAAGGATATGAGGAGGTGATTGCTCCGATATGTTAAGTTACAATGGAAAAAAAGTTTCCAAGAGAGTCTAGACACGTTGAAGAACAAGATGGTTATAACACCAATACTTGTATTTCCAGACTAGAAGAAATAATTCCATGTACATGGCTATGCGTAGTTTGTCGTGCTCAGCAGGGTACACTACTAACGCATCCTGGTGAAGGGTCAATCGACCATCCTATAGCCTTCACCAATAAGAAATTATCTATAGCAGAGAAGAACTATACCAAGAAGGAAAGAGAAGGGTTAGCGATGGTATACTCTGCAGAAATTTAGACACTGCTTACTGGGTGAACATTTTAGAATGTACAGAGACCATTTAACTTTGAAATATATGGTCAATAAGCCAATGTTGGGGGGGAATATTTACCAGTGGATTCTCTTTTTTCGGGAATTTGAATTTGAAGTCATTTTTAAACCCAGTCGATAGAGTTTAGGACTATACCATCTATCGAGGATTGAAAGTGGAGAAGAACCTGGAAACCTCGACAATAGTATCCCTGATGCACAACTATTTGCAATAACAATGTTTGATTATCAATACATAGACATCATACAATTTTTGAGTACGGGTTATGCACCAGTTGAATTTACCATTGCGCAGAAGAAACAGTTGGTTTTTCGAGCTGTATACTTCTAGTTTATCGCTGGACAATTATATAAGACGGAACCTGATGAGATTCTTCATCGATGCGTCTTTGAATGTGAATGACTAATGATACTAAATGAAGCACATGTTGGTGTCGCAGGAAGCCGTTATGCTAGAAGAGCCATGGTGCAAAATATATTGCAAGCAGGATTGTGGTGTCCTACCTTTTATGCGAATCCACGAGAATATTGTTGCAGAAGTGATGTTTTCCAAAGAACAGGAAATCCAAACGAGATGAGATGCCATTAGTAACTCAAGTAACTATGCAGGAATTTGATAAATGGTCCATTCATTTTGTGGGTCCTATTAGTCCAATAGGGAAGCACATAGGTGCAAGGTATATAATTACTGCGCCCTACTACCTAACTAGATGGGATGAAGAAACGCCATTAAAATATTGTACTACTATTACTGCTGCAAAGTTTCTGTTCGAAAATGTCGTCACAAGGTTCGACTGCCTAAAAATTTTGATAAGAGGCCAAGGTACACACTTTGTTAACTATTTAATTGAGGAATTGACAGAGGAATTCCAGATCCAGTATATAAATAAAATGCCATATAACCCTCAAGAAAATGGTGTTGTCGAAGCATTTAACAAAATTCTAGAAAATGCGTTGATAGATATTTGCAATGTCCAACTAGACGAATGGGGTCAAAAAAAATCCGTAGTGTTGTGGGCATATTGCATGACCTATAAGAGGTTGGAAGGATGAACTCCATTTTGTTTGGTATATGGGAAAGAGGCTTTCATGCCAATGAAATACATTGTACCTAACTTAAGGATTGTTGCGATTACGGAGATGACAGATGTTGGTGCTGTCAAAGAAAGACTATCACACTTGGTAGAGTTGGAAGAATAAAGTTTTGTCACATGATATCATCAAAACCTTGATAATGAATGACAGAAAGTATGGCATCATCTCCACATCAATAACAAGCAATTTGAGGTGGCAAGACTTGTTATTTTGTATGATAGAAAATTATTCAAGCATCAGGGTAAGTTAAAAACACATTTGTCAGGACCATATATTGTAATTCAGATTATTGCTGGAGGTGTAGTGCAATTGTAAAAGTTGGATGGAACACCTACCAAAGGACTGGTAAATTGAATTGGGCTAAAGCCTTATCAAGATAGCCGTGACTATGTCAAATGAAAAAAAAAGAGAAAGAGAAAAGAAAGAAAAGAGAAAGGAAAAATGTCACAAAGTGTTAGTAAAGTCGCAAACGGAGGAAAATTGTCGTAGAATCTATGTCTGTCACAAGCGGAAAAATGAAGGCGAAGACAACCCATCTATCGTAGGAAAATGAATCTGTCAAAGGAAGGATGCGATCACAAGAAATGGTGATGTTGTCGCAAGATGAATTTAAGTTGCATGAATGACATCTAGCCATCATTAAGACAACTGACCATCATTAATTTGGAAATCCTAGGATATTTTGTGGAGTTATTTTTTGTCATGTCCGTCTTTATGGAAATAACTACCACTTGATGTGATAGGAAACTGGAGGAATGCATAGAAGTTTCCTAATGATAATTCAAAAGTTCATCGCATGTGACAGAATGGACGGATACCTTTCCATTAATTTCCCAAGCATGTGAAGGGAGGAAGAATTGAATGGTTATACATTATCTCCATTCACACCCAAGTTTCATGTCATTTTGTTGTATGTGAGAGAGATATTGTTGTCTGCAACTGAAGGAGTCGAAGTAAGTTTTTCACAGAGCATTAATATTTTGATTTCTAGCTCAAACACAGTTGCAGAATCTTTCATTAAGACTATGTCACCCATGCTCATTATGGAAGACACTACCAGATATGTTCCACCACATGCAAGGGTTGGGCTAGAAACTGAACAAGTTCCAATCAGACCTGAAGTAAGGTTACAAACCGACCCACTTGGTTCGTCAACGAAGAAATGTTCTGGTACCCGCAAGAAGAAATTTGTTTAAGCACTAACGATGGAATATGAAGAAGCAATGGTTGTAATTCGACTACCAGACGATATTCCACCTAAACCACCAGATGCACTCACCGTAGACCCACCAAAATGAAAAGTATCCATTGGTAAAATCTATCGGTCTAAACCAAATTTCGGATAACGACGAACAATGATGAAATCCTACAACATTGCCATCAACTATACAAGAAGCACAAGATATATTTGGAAATGATTACTTAAGGGGAGAATATGAGATGGAATATTTCATCGACGATAGAGAAGGGTTGATGAAAATGTTCTTTCTACAAGGAGGAAGAAGTTAAAGAAACAAATATCCAGGAAATCACCTAGGATTTTGTCTTCAACTTTCCAACAGTAGGAGATATAATTGGTGATGTCGATGAAATTTTCCCTTTCGTTGTCCTACCACTCCAAATGAACAACTTTTCAAACCAAAGAAAGAAGAAAAGCATCGACATAGGATGTGAATAAGATAGAAGAGACAAAGGCACTGTGTGCCAAGGCCGTTCACCAATTTTCTCACACTTGGGAAGTGTTGATCGATGACGACAAATTGGAGAAACTTACAGAACAACTGCGCATTGTTGATACAAAAGAAACTCAGCTGAATAATGAAATGAAGAAGTAACCCTATGCAGAGAAAATGGATAAGGTTGTGAAATGAAAAAATACAATAGGAAGTTGTAGTGATGTGCACTCAACAAATACAGAGGACGGAAAGAGTCTCTGAATTGCAAGCTGAAGTAGAAAGAATTGCAGGCATCATTCATCTTATACATCAGAAGGTGCGATGAGCAGCAGAGGTTGTAGGACTAGTAACATCGGAACACATCAATTCCTACCTTGTCAAACAATTATAGAAGGCAGAAGAGTATGTGCAGCGAGAGACAAAGGAGATAGTGAAAATATTTCAAGATTTTCAAAGCAAAGTCATCACAAATATGGAAGTTGTGGAAGAACATAGCGTGGCTCGAGACGAGTCACATGTGAGTGTTGGGGACCTGTTGTCCCTATGGAAATATAGGAAGAATTCAATTAGAATTCTGCTTGGAAGATAAAAAGTTTGGTCACAGGTAGAAGAACCAGTGACAGAAGTAGATGAAGGCAAAGGAGAAGTTGTGACAAAAGAAGTTGTGGAAGGAAGAACAAGGTAAAAGAAGCGGCTACAAAGAAAGATGTGATGGAGGAAGACAAAAGAAGATAAGAAGAAAGAGCTAAAACATAAGAAGTAGTCGTAGAGGAAGCATTGACAGGAGAAGAGAAGAGAAGCTACGACAAAAGGAAATGATCCGACGAGATCAGTCGTGATAGAAGGAACCACAATAGAGGAAGTGTGCAGTGATGCAATGACTAAAAATTACAACTTGAGAGATCATGGGTACGAAGTCGGCTAGAGTCACACATGGTGTAACGAATAAAATCATCTTTGTATTTTGGGCCAATAGTGCCTACTAATAAGTGTAACTAGAATAGGAATGACAACATGTTGGAGAACATAATGAAGTCGGATGAATGTGACATGTAAAGAGTCTATAAAAGGAAGAACCCAAGATGTATGAGGTTAATTGATTGGTGTGAATTACCTCCTCTTCTGTAACTTGTTGTTACTTACTTTCTCAGTTGCTTAATTCCTATTCAGTCAGTTGTGTCTATAAGAAGAGTTAGTTGATCCAGGATGTGCGTGGATTGATAGTAGAGTCGAAGAGAAGAGTTAGTCGATCCAGTTTGTGTAGGATAAGATCGAACGACGGGAGACTAGAGGGAATGAAAGGAGAGATAAGTTTGTATAAATAGGAGAAGAATATTTAGAACAGAGTATGCAGCTGAGTGCATAGACAAAAAGGTTCCATATATTTATCATGTTATATGAAGAGTGCCTTTGTGGTTTTTCCCAGATGGATTTCCACGTTAAATACCGTGTCAATGTACAAATGATGAATGTGTTTATCTTGCATCAATGTATATGATGAATGTGCTTAAGTCGCAGGAATGTATATTGTGAATAAGTGTTATCTATTTTCTTGTGAATGAGTTCTCTTATGCATGAGTTACACTGTTGATATATAACATGTGTGTTAAAGCTTATATTGTTGTTATAATATCTGTCAATAGATACATTAAGTAGTGTCTTATCTGAGCATAATAATAATAAGCAATACACCCATTGGCTTTGGTCGAATGAGTTGGTAAGGTTCCAAGGGAGAATAAATACCCACCCAACTGTGGAAACCTGGTTCCGGAAGTTACACATAAGAGATACCTCAGGTGAGACTTCATCTACGTCGCAGGTGGTGTCGCTAAGTCTTGCTTTGTCGGGCTGATATCTTGGGCTTTGTTGCGTACAAAAGAAGGTATGAACCTGGATCGAAAAAAGGAAAACATCAACATCCAAACATAGGTTGTAAGGGTGGCTAATGATGTGATTTAGTACTACTTGTATTTATGTAAAGACACTTAAATACATATCTGCCCTAAAAAAAAATACAAAAATTATGGAGACATGCATGCTAGCACAAGAAAATACTTTGATGTCACTTGTGGTGGTATTTTCTAAAACTTAGAACAATATAGGATATAAAGATATTTATGATGCAAGAAACAAGAAATTATAGTGCAAACTAATAAAAAAACAAGACAATAAAGAAAAGAGATGTTGTAGAAATAACCGTGATATTGTGATAATAAATTTAGAAAGCAATGTTCACTCACCTCCTAAGGTTGGGTGACCTTTCACTTGAGTAGAGCTCTAAATAAAAAATTCTAGACAAAACAATCCATAGCCTCCTAGCTCTTCAAATAGGCTATTCAATAGCGAAAACTCTGACTACTCATAATTAATTATTATCAACTACTTAGTGGGCCTTAATTAACATAGAGACCCTTTTAGTTCAATTATACACTACTAACTGTTAGGAATTATGATCCAAAATGTAATAATTAGAAGATTAGTTTAATAAATGTAAAAGGCCATCTACACACTCACGTGATTATGTGAGGTGTCTCTTAGTTAGTTTCAGTAACGGTAAATTAGTTGTTACTCTTTGGATATTTAAATCCATCGAGTTTTCCATGTGAGGTAATCTTTCGGGATTTAGCCCTCACATCTCTGTGATGTAATTATTTTCCTTCTTTAATAAAATTATGTGTCTGAGGACACTTTGTCAAAGTGGTATCAGAGCACGCGGTTGAAGCTTGGTCTGGTTGAAACCTGATTGGAAGATGCTAAAGGTTGTTTGAAGAAGGTCATCTTCAAGGTTTTGGAATAGCGAAATTTTAACCGTAAGTTATTGCTTCCTATTCTTTTGGGCTAAAACACATTCAAAAAATAAAATAAAAAGATCTGTGCAGAAAGTTCATTTTTTAAGAGAGTAAAATTATTTTTTTAAGGCAACGTTATTTAAATTTTGTGGAAGTGAATTTTAAAAAAAATATATAGCTGGTGTTGAAGAGAGACTAAGCATAGAGTCCAGCGTAGGCCTGAAAGAGTTCACCATCCAGCGTGAAGAGAGAACCTATTTGTTCAGCGTAGAAAGAACCAAGTGTTAATGTTTTTAGAGGAGAAGTTAAAGACGAATCCAAGCATACACTAAACAATAGTGTGAAGTTTTGGAGTTCAGCGTGGAGGCTTAAAGACCAATTCGATCCAGCCCATGAGA